>JAFDUT010000289.1:0-29647 GCA_017309665.1 Coelopa frigida
AAAAAAAGTGTTATTCGCAATTGGATAACAGCGGCCAAATTTTGTTAAAATGCCAAGAACAGAGAGAGAATTGATCGCAGCAAGTAAAATTTTTATGCATTGGCTAAATTTCCACGAACAATTGGTGCAATTGATTGCACGCATGTTAATATACAGACACCTGGAGGAAATTATGCGGAAAATTTTCGTAATAGAAAGGGATGGTTTTCTTTTAATGTGCAAGCGGTTTGTTCTGCAGATTTGAAAATAATAAATACCGTAGCGCGTTGGCCAGGAGCATCTCATGACCAAACCATTTTTAATAATTCGAATTTGAAATGTGAGTTGAACGTGGCGATTTTGGTAATTTGTACATTGTTGGCGATCCTGGATATCGCAACACGCGGTATTTGGCTACTCCTTTGCATCGTTTTGAGTCGGATGTGCATCAGTTATATAACGAAAGCCAAATCCGAACGAGAAATGTTATCGAACGCACTTTTGGTGTATATCGATGGGCATGCGAGTCAAATTGGAAACAATGTTCTCCATAACAATGCAGTCGATGCAAAAGAACTGTTGCCACCGACAAGTGTAGATGGGTTCGAGAACATGCTGGCCGAGACTATCGTTTCAGACGTTGAAACAAATGAACGAAATACATCAGATAATGTCCGCGACCGTATTCTACTTAATTACTTCCGCACACTTATAACTTAAAAAATATTTATACCAAAATAAAACACATTTATAACATTATTAAAGATTATTTTTATTTGGAATGATTATTTTCATGATCTCCTAAATTATTGGTAAATTCTATAAGCTGAGATTCATAAATTTTCATTCGCATTAAATGCTCCTCCTTTTGCTAACAATGCTCCTCTTCACGCATTTCCATTTCTCTTTTCAAAAATTTTATTTTGAGTTCCTACCATTAGTTGGAACTCTTGGCATATCCAGCTCTTGACGACTTTGACCGATTTAATGGAGAACTAGCAGGTTGTCGCATCATTGCAGGTGAGCTTTTCAACCAATCAGCCTTGTTTTCAGGATGGTTGGATGGAACATTTGAAGATGAGGACGCGATCTGGTCATCCTCTAATGGCATTGTATAGACGACATTTTCTAATAAAATATCGTCTAGAATATGCACCGTATCGTTCCTCTCTGTATGTATCTCGAACTATATCCAGAACACAAACCTGGTCATTCGAAGCACCCATCTGCAATGTTGCGTTTGCTACATGTTCTTCATCCAAACGGTCATCGTCGTCATGGAAGTTGCGTGCTGTTCCATTTATGGAGAGCGTAATGATTTCAGCTAACTCCATCATACCTTCGGTACTTGACTGCCATTCAGTTAAGCTTCTCCCACCACCTGTAGCCTTGCAACTTGCTCTTTCTTAAGCAAATCGTTTCCGTAAGGTGGATTTTATATTCGTATATTTGTCCCAAAGGCCCTTATTAGATCTAGCCTAAAATATAAAAATGTAATAACAAAATCGATAACAACATGCGTTGAAGTCCTCCGTGATTTTTTCCCAAGCTTGTTTTTCTGCGTGCTGATATGTGCATCAGTCTTTTTATTTTCTATTGTCTTCTTTTGCAGCAAGGCACACTTCAATAAAGTGTCCTCCTCAATTGCACTAAAATTGCTTGAACGGGAACGTTGAAACATTTTGGGTTTAAAAATGATTAGAAATGAATTTTGAATTATTTTATTATTTGGAATGACAGTTTTTGAAGCAATATCCCAGGGAAATTCTTAACTGAGCGTTAATTTTAAATGGTTCAGGAATAAACTTAATTTGCGGTGAACAAAAACAATTTTTAAATGTAGATTTTAATTGGGCTTTTAAATGTAATTTAAATCTATTGGCCATTTAAGGAATTTAACTGGGAGTGAACAAAACGGCCCTTAGGGCCCAATTTAAAAATTGGTTTTGTTCACCTCAAATTAAGTTTATTCCTGAACCATTTAAAGCCCAGTTAAGAATTTCCTTGGTATATTTTCTCTAATTGTCAAAAAATATCAAAATTATTTCAACATTTGAAGGAAAGGTGTAAAAGTATATTTAAATTATTTTCAATTTTGAATAAAAACATCCGTTATTTTGACAGAGAAATATAAATTCCACCCTTTAGATTTACAGATTTCGATTTCTCTGAGATATTTGTCAAAATCTTTTCAATTTTGAAAAAATATGTCAATAATTAGAAGTTGTTCTTTTTTTTAATTTTTAATGACAGATAATTCGTATGAAATGAATAAAACTCTTTGAGAGTTTTCGATAACAAAATTCACTATTTGAACTACTGAAGTTCACGATCTTGGCCACGAAATGATCCCTATACATATCATATTCCACATCGCCAACTTTTGAATTCTGATACTTGTCGTAAGCATTCATTCTCGTTCATTGCAATTTTATATTTTCCAATTTCAGAATAAATTCGAAAATTATTTTCAAATTTCACTATTTAACTATTTAATTGGGAGTGAACAAAACGAAATTCTCAATTTAAACTAAAATTCCCCATTTAACTGCCCTTAACTAACCGATTTTGGGCAGTTAGCTAATATCGCAATTAAAGTCATTTGTCAGTTAACTAACTGGAGAATCTCCATTTAAAAACCTTAATGGAAGTAAACATATATTGGCATATATTTGTGCATAGTTAGTCCTCCCGAAAAGGATAATATGAAAAGATAATAGAAAAAAAAATATTTTTTATAATTTTATTTATTAATCTAAATATGCATAAGTATGTATAAGAAAACGAAATAAAACTATAAATTCGGACTACACTATAAATTCGAAGAACAATCATTTCATATAGCGTGTGTTCTAAGTCTGGCATGTAAAGACACCAGCTCCTGCAGTTAATGTAATCAGACACAGTGGCGTAAAAAACTAACAATGAAACTCAAAGACGTCAACGACGATTTCATGATCATCGAATTAAGCGATTTCGTCACAATTATGTTAAGATTTTTTAAATCAACCTCCAACTGTTTGGGATGAGGTCGAAGACTACAAAGAAGCTGTAAAAATTGGCCAGAAGTTGAGAGTGGTCAACGATACGGCAGAAAGAGGAGTGAAGATGGTCCAAGACTACAACGAGAGTCTCTGCCGGAATGAAGAGGAGTTTCAAGATTTATTATTAGTCATCGCCAATTACAAAAAACAATTTTCAACAAGCGAGAAGAACCAAATGGTCTAACTTTTATATAACATTTTGGTATATAAAGATATAAGTCTAGTCTTCTTTCTTTCATAGTATCAATAACAGTATTTAATACATGAAATCCCATTTTGATGAGTTTTTTGTATGGGGACACCCAGAAGGGGGCCAGATAGAGGGTAGGTATGTATGGGTGAAATATCGAGGTTGGAAAAAATTAGGACCTGGTTATACATTTGACCCCTCTACGAGCCACGCCGGGGTTTTTTTCTACATTTTTATTAATTTTTGAGTTTTTGTATGAAGACCCCCAGAAGGGGAGCAGATAGGGGGTAGATATGTATGGGTGAAATGTTGGGGGTAATAAAATAATGGGACCTCATACTACAATTGAGCTCCGTAGGTCTAACTCCTGAATAGTTAGAGTGAGTTTTTGTAATGTATGAAAAATTAGCATTTTGTATGGTGACCTCCAGAAGGGGGACAGATAGGGGTCGGTATGTATGGGTGAAATATTGGGAGTTGAAAAATAATAGGACGATTTATGTGAAAAGTTTCCAAAATTGGTCCACTTTGGGGCCGATGCTCTACATTTTACCCCCATCGGATCGGGAAAAAAATTTGGCTCAATCATATTTTTACCGAACCTAACCAAATTTGAAAGTGCAAGCTATCAATATCTAAATAACGCGCACTAAAATCAGGCTAAAGACACATATATGTGGACTGGGCCTACTCAGGCCCAGTTGGTAATTTTCGATGTTGACACAGTAAAAAAAAAAAATTTTCTTCTACCAACTAAACCCGATTGACTCGGTTTTTTTTTTCTGTACTCAGGAAGCATAGCGGCAAGAAGTCATGGAATATCAGATCGATTAATAAAGAAACAAAAAAAATATTCATGCTTAAACTCAAAATGGGCCTCATCAGGCCCAGTTGCCCATCCTAGGGTTAAGGGCAGTTAACTGGGGAATTTCCGTTTCAATTGAGAATTTCGTTTTGTTCACTCCCAGTTAAACTGACAATATTGACATTTGAAAAATAGGGCAGGGAATTTCCGTTTAAATTGAGAATTTCGTTTTGTTCACTCCCAGTTAAACTGACAATATTGACATTTGAAAATTATTTGCATATTTTTTGGGCCGTTTTGTTCACTAGCCTATCGAAATATTCGAAGTTTATGTGTTGATTTATATAATTTGTGCGAAAATGGATACGTTTCGTCAACAAAAAGAACTTAGAGATCGCCGTCGTGTTCGTTTTGGTAACCTACTCAAATATTTGGACTGGGATGATAATGAAGAGGAGCATTTCGGAGCGGCGCGTAGGCAATACAAAATGCAGAACACCATCGACATGGGCAAATGGGACGACGAAGATTTTGTCTCTCGCTTTCGTCTATCAAAATCGACGGTCGTTTTCGTATTGGACAGGGTTGAGTCATCTCTAGTACATGCACAAGGTATATTTTAAACATTCGTGGAATGATTACTCAATTGCGTTTTCTTGAAGGTGGCGTTACATTCGCCCAATAACGCAATTGCTTATTGCTTTGCGATTTTTTGCGCTTGGGTCGATGCAAGTGACAATAGCGGATTTCGCTGGAGTGAGCATAACGTCCGTTTGCACAATTTTAAAAAAAGTGTTATTCGCAATTGGATAACAGCGGCCAAATTTTGTTAAAATGCCAAGAACAGAGAGAGAATTGATCGCAGCAAGTAAAAATTTTTATGCATTGGCTAAATTTCCACGAACAATTGGTGCAATTGATTGCACGCATGTTAATATACAGACACCTGGAGGAAATTATGCGGAAAATTTTCGTAATAGAAAGGGATGGTTTTCTTTTAATGTGCAAGCGGTTTGTTCTGCAGATTTGAAAATAATAAATACCGTAGCGCGTTGGCCAGGAGCATCTCATGACCAAACCATTTTTAATAATTCGAATTTGAAATGTGAGTTGAACGTGGCGATTTTGGTAATTTGTACATTGTTGGCGATCCTGGATATCGCAACACGCGGTATTTGGCTACTCCTTTGCATCGTTTTGAGTCGGATGTGCATCAGTTATATAACGAAAGCCAAATCCGAACGAGAAATGTTATCGAACGCACTTTTGGTGTATATCGATGGGCATGCGAGTCAAATTGGAAACAATGTTCTCCATAACAATGCAGTCGATGCAAAAGAACTGTTGCCACCGACAAGTGTAGATGGGTTCGAGAACATGCTGGCCGAGACTATCGTTCCAGACGTTGAAACAAATGAACGAAATACATCAGATAATGTCCGCGACCGTATTCTACTTAATTACTTCCGCACACTTATAACTTAAAAAATATTTAAATCAAAATAAAACACATTTATAACATTATTAAAGATTATTTTTATTTGGAATGATTATTTTCATGATCTCCTAAATTATTGGTAAATTCTATAAGCTGAGATTCATAAATTTTCATTCGCATTAAATGCTCCTCCTTTTGCTAACAATGCTCATCTTCACGCAATTCCATTTCTCTTTTCAAAAATTTTATTTTGAGTTCCTGCCATTAGTTGGAACTCTTGGCATATCCAGCTCTTGAAGACTTTGACCGCTTTAATGGAGAACTAGCAGGTTGTCGCATCATTGCAGGTGAGCTTTTCAACCAATCAGCTTTGTTTTCAGGATGGTTGGATGGAACATTTGAAGATGAGGACGCGATCTGGTCATCCTTTAATGGCATTGTATAGACGACATTTTCTAATAAAATATCGTCTAGAATATGCACCGTATCGTTCCTCTCTTCAAATGTATATCGAACTATATCCAGAACACAAACCTGGTCATTCAAAGCACCCATCTGCAATGTTGCCTTTGCTACATGTTCTTCATCCAAACGGTCATCGTCGTCATGGAAGTTGCGTGCTGTTTTATTTATGGAGAGCGTAATGGTTTCAGCTAACTCCATCATACCTTCAGTACTTGACTGCCATTCAGTTAAGCTTCTCCCACCACCTGTAGCCTTGCAACTTGCTCTTTCTTAAGCAAATCGTTTCCGTAAGGTGGATTTTATATTCGTATATTTGTCCCAAAGGCCCTTATTAGATCTAGCCTCAAATATAAAAATGTAATAATAAAAAAATCGATAATGTAAATCTACATACACCGAATTTGGACAACATGCGTTGAAGTCCTCCGTGATTTTTTCCCAAGCTTCAGTCTTTTTATTTTCTATTGTCTTCTTTTGCAGCTAGGCACACTTCAATAAAGTGTCCTCCTCAATTGCACTAAAATTGCTTAAACGGGAACGTTGCAACATTTTGGGTTTAAAAATGATTTGAAATGAATTTTGAATTATTTTATTATTTGGAATGACAGTTTTTGAAGCAATATCCCAGGGAAATTCTTAACTGAGCGTTAAATTTAAATGGTTCAGGAATAAACTTAATTTGCGGTGAACAAAACCAATTTTTAAATGTAGATTTTAATTGGGCGTTTAAATGTAATTTAAATCTATTGGCCATTTAAGGAATTTAACTGGGAGTGAACAAAACGGACCTCAGGGCCTAATTTAAAAATTGGTTTTGTTCACCTCAAATTAAGTTTATTCCTGAACCATTTAAAGCCCAGTTAAGAATTTCCTTGGTATATTTTCTCTAATTGTCAAAAAATATCAAAATTATTTCAACATTTGAAGGAAAGGTGTCAAAGTATATTTAAATTATTTTCAATTTTGAATAAAAACATCATTTTTTCATTCATCATAATTAGAAGTTGTTCTTTTTTTTAATTTTTAATGACAGATAATTCGTATGAAATAAATAAAACTCTTTGAGAGTTTTCGATAACAAAATGCACTATTTGAACTACTGAAGTTCACGATCTTGGCCACGAAATGATCCCTATACATATCATATTCCACATCGCCAACTTTTGAATTCTGATACTTGTCGTAAGCATTCATTCTCGTTCATTGCAATATTATATTTTCCAATTTCAGAAATAATTCGAGAATTATTTTCAAATTTCACTATTTAATTGGGAGTGAACAAAACGAAATTCTCAATTTAAACTAAAATTCCCCATTTAACTGCCCTTAACTAACCGATTTTGGGCAGTTAGCTAATATCGCAATTAAAGTCATTTGTCAGTTAACTAACTGGAGAATCTCCATTTAAAAACCTTAATGGAAGTGAACAAAATGGATTTTTCAAATTTCCCATTTAAATAGCGAAGTTAAATGTAACTGGGAGTGAACAAAACGGCCCTTAGGGCTCCAGTTAGCTAACTGACATTTGGCTTTAATTGCGATGTTAGTTAAGCCCAGTTAAACTGACAATATTGGCATTAGAAAATTATTTGCATATTTTTTGGGCCGTTTTGTTCACCAGCCTATCGAAATATTCGAAATTTATGTGTTGATTTATATAATTTCTGCGAAAATGGATACGTTTCGTCAACAAAAAGAACTTAGAGATCGCCGTCGTGTTCGTTTTGGTAACCTACTCAAATTTTTGCACTGGGATGATAATGAAGAGGAGCATTTCGGAGCGGCGCGTAGGCAATACAAAATGCAGAAGACCATCGACATGGGCAAATGGGACAACGAAGATTTTGTCTCTCGCTTTCGTCTATCAAAATCGACGGTTCGTATTTCGTATTGGACAGGGTTGAGTCATCTCTAGTACATGCACAAGAAAGGTATATTTTAAAGATTCGTGGAATGATTACTCAATTGCGTTTTCTTGAAGGTGGCGTTACATTCGCCCAATAACGCAATTGCTTATTGCTTTGCGATTTTATGCGCTTGGGTCGATGCAAGTGACAATAGCGGATTTCGCTGGAGTGAGCATAACGTCCGTTTGTACAATTTTAAAAAAGTGTCATTCGCAATTGGATAACAGCGGCCAAATTTTGTTAAAATGCCAAGAACAGAGAGAGAATTGATCGCAGCAAGTAAAGATTTTTATGCATTGGCTAAATTTCACGAACAATTAGTGCAATTGATTGCACGCATGTTAAGATACAGACACCTGGAGGAAATTATGCGGAAAATTTTCGTAATAGAAAGGGATGGTTTTCTTTTAATGCGCAAGCGGTTTGTTCTGCAGATTTGAAAATAATAAATATCGTAGCGCGTTGGCCAGGAGCATCGCATGACCAAACCATTTTTAATAATTCGAATTTGAAATGTGAGTTGAACGTGGCGATTTTGGTAATTTGTACATTGTTGGCGATCCTTATATCGCAACACGCGGTATTTGGCTACTCCTTTGCATCGTTTTGAGTCGGATGTGCATCAGTTATATAACGAAAGCCAAATCCGAACGAGAAATGTTATCGAACGCACTTTTGGTATTCTCAAGCGAAGATTTCCAGTGTTATCGATGGGCATGCGAGTCAAATTGGAAACAATGTTCTCCATAACAATGCAGTCGATGCAAAAGAACTGTTGCCACCGACAAGTGTAGATGGGTTCGAGAACATGCTGACCGAGACTATCGTTCCAGACGTTGAAACAAATGAACGAAATACATCAGATAATGTCCGCGACCGTATTCTACTTAATTACTTCCGCACACTTATAACTTAAAAAATATTTAAACCAAAATAAAACACATTTATAACATTATTAAAGACTATTTTTATTTGGAATGATTATTTTCATAATCTCCTAAATTATTGGTAAATTCTATAAACTGAGATTCATAAATTTCCATTCGCATTAAATGCTCCTCCTTTTGCTAACAATGCTCTTCTTCACGCATTTCCATTTCTCTTTTCAAAAATTTTATTTTGCGTTCCTGCCATTAGTTGGAAGCCAAATACCGCGTGTTGCGATATCCAGGATCGCCAACAATGTACAAATTACCAAAATCGCCACGTTCAACTCACATTTCAAATTTGAATTATTAAAAATGGTCTGGTCATGGTCTGCAGAACAAACCGCTTGCGCATTAAAAGAAAACCATCCCTTTCTATTACGAAAATTTTCCGCATAATTTCCTCCAGGTGTCTGTATCTTAACATGCGTGCAATCAATTGCACCAATTGTTCGTGGAAATTTAGCCAATGCATAAAAATCTTTACTTGCTGCGATCAATTCTCTCTCTGTTCTTGGCATTTTAACAAAATTTGGCCGCTGTTATCCACAAGTTATCCACAGTTAGTTAACTGACAAATGTCTTTAATTGCGATATTAGCCAATTGCCCAAAATGCTTACGACAAGTATCAGAATTCAAAAGTTGGCGATGTGGAATATGATATGTATAGGGATCATTTCGTGGCCAAGATCGTGAACTTCAGTAGTTCAAATAGTGCATTTTGTTATCGAAAACTCTCAAAGAGTTTTATTCATTTCATACGAATTATCTGTCATTAAAAATTAAAAAAAAAGAACAACTTCTAATTATTGGAGTATTGATGTAATGTCAACACACAGTGCGGACGTGTTTGATTTAGCTCCGTGTTTAAATCCGTAGTTTAATACCAAAAATAATCGAATCGTAACGAACAATACGCTCGAGTGTTTTTCAAACAAGCGGCAGGCTTTGCCTCTTGCTCTGTCTTGAAATCAAAAGTAAACAATAAACAAAATAAATATAAATATGAGTGTCGGACACTCTCCGAAAAAAGTGCACCGTCCTCTGCTAAACGCGGCGAATCCAAATCCGATTCCATCTCGCTCAGATGAAAGTGCCGCGCTATTAAGCGCATCGTTGCTAATTGCCGAGAGCGGTGCAGAAGCACAGCACACGGCATCAGTCTCTCCCGCGCTACTAGCTCGCCGCGAAGTGAGCAAAGCGAACGACGAGAGAGCTCTAACTGCCACTCCCGCAAAACTAGCTACTGCATCAGGGAACAACAACAACAACGTGCAGAGAGAGCATGCAGGCTCTCCAGCCACAGCTGCACACAAGCTCTCTGCTTCGGTCTCTGTCTCGCACGCAGCTCCGCTACCAACTCCGCTACCAACGGGTGCAACTGCATCAAGCAACCCAGTGGGAAATTTATCGAAAAACCTCACTACCCTAGCAGCATCGACGTCAACTGCGAAAACGGTCACCTCGGAAAAAGGTAAGTACAAATCTATTGTGTAAACAGGAATGGATCGCTACATCCAGGTCAAAAGGAAGTTGAGCCCGGAAAAAGGTAATAGTGGTAATATTCCAAAAAAGCCTCAAACCACTAATCCGCTTAGTAATAACCGTTTTTCTATTCTAAGCGACAGCGTCCAGTCCCAACCAGGAACAAGTACTACTGAGAACGTCCTTGGTGTTAAAAGCACTAAACCTCCACCAATCTACCTGCGCGAACGCAGCTCCAATGATTTGGTAAAAAGTCTAACAAGTCTCATAGGTCTCAATACCTTCCATATTGTTCCCATAACCAAAGGAAATATCCACGAGACAAAAATTCAGATTTACTCCGAACCTAACTACGTAGTAGGAGCAAAATTCCTGAACGACCATGGTAAAAACTACTACACATACCAACTCAAAAGTAGTAAAGGGCTAGTTGTTGTACTCAAGGGCATAGAAGCTGATGTAGACACGAAAGAAATTGTGGAGGCACTACAAGCAAATGGCTTTAACGCCAAAATAGTAATAAACACCAAAAACAAAAACAAAATCCCACAACCAATGTTCAAGGTTGAACTATCTCCAGACCAGCTCAAACTGAAAAAAAATGAAACCCATCCCATCTATGGACTGCAATACCTGCTCCACCGCAGGATATCAGTTGAGGAGCCCCACAAACGGAATGGCCCAGTACAATGCACTAATTGCCAAGAATATGGTCACACTAAGTCTTACTGCACCCTACGAACAGTATGTGTAGCTTGTGGCGAACTCCATCATTCTTCAACGTGCACCTCTAATCGAGAAGATACCTCAACGAAAAAGTGCAGCAACTGTGGTGGTAATCACACTGCAAACTATCGAGGATGTCCAGTCTATAAAGACTTGAAAGAAAGACTAGGTCAACGCAAGGATTCCGCTCAAAGCAAGTCGAGAAATACAGCCCCACTTTACACCAATATTAAACCCCCAAGCGCTCCACATACAATAACCCCACACATTTCTTACGCAAGTGCATTAAAATCAGGTTCAGCTCCTACTGATCAATTTACATCCCAAATGATCCTAGCACTGACACAATGCATGACACAATTCATGACCACCATGCAAAACATGATTCAAGACCTGGTCAAAACCCAAAACCAGGTACTACAAGTCCTCCTGACTAAGAAATGAATAGCATAAAAATTTGTCTGTGGAATGCAAACGGTATCAACCAACACAAAGAAGAACTCAAACACTATATGTCTGAAAAGGACATTGATGTGATGCTCCTTGTCGAAACTCATCTTACAAACAAACATAACTTTGGAATTCCAGGCTATAGGTTCTCCAGAACAGATCATCCTGATGGCAAAGCACATGGAGGAACTGGGATCCTCATCAGAACTCGTATGAAACACTACTCCCTAGAGTCATATGCAAAGAACTTCCTTCAAGCTACCTCCTTATGCTTGCAAAGCAACAACAAAAACCTGACACTCTCCGCAGTGTACTGTCCGCCGCGCTTTACAATTCCTGAAAAGCAATTCCAAGACTTCTTCGATACTCTAGGAGGCAGATTCCTAGCTGCCGGCGATTATAACGCCAAACACACGCACTGGGGCTCTCGCCTTGTGAAACATGTCTCGAATTATCATCTGACCACTCACCCGTAATATTCCGCTTACTTGAACATCCAAAACAAAAACAAAAACAAACATCCATTCAGACTGACTTCTCCGCGAACTAACTGGCTGAAGTACAAAAAATACATAAGTAGTCACATCCACACGAATCCATAGCTGGAGTGTGAGGAGGATATAGAAGACTTTGTCTATATTTTCAATGAAATGGTTACCTCAGCAGCGGAATTATCAACCCCTATTGCTGGTAAAGTCTCAAAAAAAATGAAAATTGTAACCAACAGTTATATTGAAAGACTGGTTATTAATAAACGCCGCCTTAGAATGGCAGGCCTGCAGATCCCCGGCGTCGAAAGAACGACTCAACGATGCAATAAGGAAACTTAGGGAGGTCCTTAGGCTGCAGCAGGAAAGTGAGCAACACAAATATATAGAAAAACTATTTCCTAATGGTTCCAATAAACGCTCTCTATAGGGAGCAAATAAATCCATAAAGACACCAGTAGAAGGTGAATCTCCAATTAGAGATAATCGTGGTAACTGGGCACGCAGCGAAGGGGAGAAGGCCAATGCATTCGCTCGTCATCTAAGTTCGGTATTTCAACCAAATCCTCCTACTAATGGATTCCAAATCCCTTACCTTAATTGCATCTCTCAAGAAGGTATGACTCCTATCACTAGCACTGAGATCGAAATCAAAACCGTTATACAAACGCAGCTGAATCCCAAAAAAGCCCCTGGCTACGATCACATAACCCCCAAAATGCTAACTGAACTTCCTAATTCTGCAATAACTTTTATTACTAGCTTATTCAACGCTATCTTTAGAACTGGTCACTTTCCAACACCATGGAAGAAATCTTTAATAATAATGATTCCAAAACCAGGAAAGGATAAGACACTACCATCTTCCTACAGACCTATAAGCTTGCTTCCGTCCTTGTCGAAAGTATTTTAAAAGCTGCTACTGTCAAAGTTTTCTCCATATCTCCGCGAAAGGAATATCATACCCTTCCACCAATTCGGTTTTCGTGAAAAACACGGTACAATAGAACAAGTAAACCGCATAACCAATGAAATAAGAAATGCATTTGAAATCCGAAAATACTGCTCCGCTGTTTTTCTCGATGTAGCTCAAGCTTTTGACAGAGTGTGGCACGAAGGTCTTATGTACAAAATAAGATGCTTACTTCCAGAAAACTACCATCATATCTTAAAATCGTATCTCTCACATAGAATGTTCCGGGTGAAATATAAGGAATATATAACAAATGACTTCGAAATAAACGCGGGAGTCCCACAGGGAAGCGTACTTGGTCCAATCCTGTACATTATATTCACGTCAGACTTACCAACAAATAGTAAGCTAGTCACATCAACATTTGCTGATGACACAGCAATACTAAGCACCGACAAGTGTCCCACAAAAGCGTCAACTGAACTAGGTGACCATTTAAAAGTAGTAGAAAAATGGCTATCGAATTGGCGCATAAAAGTAATGAGCAAAAGAGTAAACATGTGACATTCACACTAAGGCCAAATACATGCCAACAATAACCCTAAATAATATCCCTATTCCACAAGGATCCGATGTCACATACCTTGGGATTCATCTAGATCGGCGCCTAACCTGGCGAAAACACCTTGAGGCAAAGAGAACTCACATCAAGTTAAAAGCCGCTTCCATACACTGGCTCATTAACCATAGATCTCCACTAAGCCTAGAAAAACAAGGTACTCCTATACAATAGCATCATAAAACCTATTTGGACATATGGTATCCAACTATGGGGAAACGCATGTGTAACTAATATCGAACTCATACAGAGAGCGCAAACAAAGATACTAAGAACCATGACGGGTGCTCCTTGGTACATCCGAAATATAAATATCCACAGAGACCTGAACATTCCCTTGGTGAAGGTCGTAATTCCACACATTACAGCAAGATAACTGGAAAAGCTACAAATCCATCCAAACCCATTAGCGAACGCACTGACGTACACATGCAGCACATCCCGTCTACGTAGGAACGACCTACCATCCCTGTGATAAGGAGGATCACGTAACAACAGTACTCACCCCAATGAAGGAGTAGATATAACTAGATATAAGATTTTGATACAATTATTGTTAGTCTCTAGAAGAGAAGATCCAATAAATAAAGAACTATATTAAAAAAAAAAAAAAAAAGAAAAAAAAAAAAAACTTCTAATTATTGACATATTTTTTCAAAATTGAAAAGATTTTGACAAATATCTCAGAGAAATTGAAATCTGTAAATCTAAAGGGTGGAATTTATATTTCTCTGTCAAAATAACGGATGTTTTTATTGAAAATTGAAAATAATTTAAATATACTTTGACACCTTTCCTTCAAATGTTGAAATAATTTTGATATTTTTTGACAATTAGAGAAAATATACCAAGGAAATTCTTAACTGGGCTTTAAATGGTTCAGGAATAAACTTAATTTGAGGTGAACACAACCAATTTTTAAATTGGGCCCTAAGGGCCGTTTTGTTCACTCCCAGTTAAATTCCTTAAATGGCCAATAGATTTAAATTACATTTAAAAGCCCAATTAAAATCTAAATTTAAAAATTGGTTTTGTTCACCGCAGGCATTCCAGGCTATAGGTTCTCCAGAACAGATCATCCTGATGGCAAAGCACATGGAGGAACTGGGATCCTCATCAGAACTCGTATGAAACACTACTCCCTAGAGTCATATGCAAAGAACTTCCTTCAAGCTACCTCTTTATGCTTGCAAAGCAACAACAAAAACCTGACACTCTCCGCAGTGTACTGTCCGCCGCGCTTTACAATTCCTGAAAAGCAATTCCAAGACTTCTTCGATACTCTAGGAGGCAGATTCCTAGCTGCCGGCGATTATAACGCCAAACACACGCACTGGGGCTCTCGCCTTGTGAAACATGTCTCGAATTATCATCTGACCACTCACCCGTAATATTCCGCTTACTTGAACATCCAAAACAAAATTGAACATCCATTCAGACTGACTTCTCCGCGAACTAACTGGCTGAAGTACAAAAAATACATAAGTAGTCACATCCACACGAATCCATAGCTGGAGTGTGAGGAGGATATAGAAGACTTTGTCTATATTTTCAATGAAATGGTTACCTCAGCAGCGGAATTATCAACCCCTATTGCTGGTAAAGTCTCAAAAAAACATGAAAATTGTAACCAACAGTTATATTGAAAGACTGGTTATAATAAACGCCGCCTTAGAAGAGAATGGCAGGCCTGCAGATCCCCGGCGTCGAAAGAACGACTCAACGATGCAATAAGGAAACTAAGGGAGGTCCTTAGGCTGTAGCAGGAAAGTGAGCAACACAAATATATAGAAAAACTAACTCCTAATGGTTCCAATAAGCGCTCTCTATGGGGAGCAAATAAATCCATAAAGACACCAGTAGAAGGTGAATCTCCAATTAGAGATAATCGTGGTAACTGGGCACGCAGCGAAGGGGAGAAGGCCAATGCATTCGCTCGTCATCTAAGTTCGGTATTTCAACCAAATCCTCCTACTAATGGAATCCAAATCCCTTACCTTAATTGCATCTCTCAAGAAGTTATGACTCCTATCACTAGCACTGAGATCGAAATCAAAACCGTTATACAAACGCAGCTGAATCCCAAAAAAGCCCCTGGCTACGATCACATAACCCCCAAAATGCTAACTGAACTTCCTAATTCTGCAATAACTTTTATTACTAGCTTATTCAACGCTATCTTTCGAACTGGTCACTTTCCAACACCATGGAAGAAATCTTTAATAATAATGATTCCAAAACCAGGAAAGGATAAGACACTACCATCTTCCTACAAAGACCTATAAGCTTGCTTCCGTCCTTGTCGAAAGTATTTTAAAGCTGCTACTGTCAAAGCTTTCTCCATATCTCCGCGAAAGGAATATCATACCCTTCCACCAATTCGGTTTTCGTGAAAAACACGGTACAATAGAACAAGTAAACCGCATAACCAATGAAATAAGAAATGCATTTGAAACCGAAAATACTGCTCCGCTGTTTTTCTCGATGTAGCTCAAGCTTTTGACAGAGTGTGGCACGAAGGTCTTATGTACAAAATAAGATGCTTACTTCCAGAAAACTACCATCATATCTTAAAATCGTATCTCTCACATAGAATGTTCCGGGTGAAATATAAGGAATATATAACAAATGACTTCGAAATAAACGCGGGAGTTCCACAGGGAAGCGTACTTGGTCCAATCCTGTATATTATATTCACGTCAGACTTACCAACAAATAGTAAGCTAGTCACATCAACATTTGCTGATGACACAGCAATACTAAGCACCGACAAGTGTCCCACAAAAGCGTCAACTGAACTAGGTGACCATTTAAAAGTAGTAGAAAAATGGCTATCGAATTGGCGCATAAAAGTTAATGAGCAAAAGAGTAAACATGTGACATTCACACTAAGGCCAAATACATGCCCAACAATAACCCTAAATAATATCCCTATTCCACAAGGATCCGATGTCACATACCTTGGGATTCATCTAGATCGGCGCCTAACCTGGCGAAAACACCTTGAGGCAAAGAGAACTCACATCAAGTTAAAAGCCACTTCCATACACTGGCTCATTAACCATAGATCTCCACTAAGCCTAGAAAACAAAGTACTCCTATACAATAGCATCATACAACCTATTTGGACATATGGTATCCAACTATGGGGAAACGCATGTGTAACTAATATCGAACTCATACAGAGAGCGCAAACAAAGATACTAAGAACTATGACGGGTGCTCCTTGGTACATCCGAAATATAAATATCCACAGAGACCTGAACATTCCCTTGGTGAAGGACGTAATTCCACACATTACAGCAAGATAACTGGAAAAGCTACAAATCCATCCAAACCCATTAGCGAACGCACTGACGTACACAAGCAGCACATCCCGTCTACGTAGGAACGACCTACCATCCCTGTGATAAGGAGGATCACGTAACAACAGTACTCCCCCCAATGAAGGAGTAGATTATAACTAGATATAAGATTTGATACAATTATTGTAGTCTCTAGAAGAGAAGATCCAATAAATAAAGACTATATTAAAAAAAAAAAATAAATAAAATGGTCAATTTCCTTAGCGTACAATTTTGCAACAATTGGTTTCTGAATTCTCATCAGAATAGAAATGTATACCCAGCAATCCACGAATCATTATTTTTCATTTTTTCATAGTTTCCATCGCCGCTGTAAGCTATTATCGCCTGTATCAATAAGTGTACCATCAGACCCAAAAATGTCATATTTGGACTCATCGGAGTGTACATATTTCCGAACGTAATGCAACGCTTTTTGCGATTTACTGCATTTACCAGTGGCTTTCTGCGAGGTGTGCGATATTTAAAACCGGCCTTTTTATTATTGGTTTGCAGAAGCTCTGCACTAATTTGTTTGCACTTCTAAACGTATCCATAATCGTGGTGAAAGAGGGAATTGGATCCTTCAGCAGCAGTTGAATTGTCTTATACAACATTATTTTCTGCTACAATTGCAGCGTTTACCGGTTAAAAAATCACAATTAGTGTTCGAAAATTATTCACAAAAGCTATCCCGGAACAATTAAAATTTTAGAAGCTTATTTGTTCGAATTTATATATTTTTGACGTGTTATAATTTATTTTGACTACAAAAATTTTAATATGGTTATTCATGCTTAATGAACAGTCGAGCAGATGTACTCAAATCCGTATATTTTTTTATTGTAAAATTGCACTACTTTCTTTTGGTTTGACATTTACAACTCCATAATATTAAAATGAATTCATGACAATGTATAATTCAGAAACGGTTCCCATTTCAACTTATCTCTATATATAAAAATGAATGTCTGTCTGTATGTTCCTTATAGAATCGTAAACTATGCATTTGATCGTGATGAAACTTTTTGACTCGCATATTTTTAAAAACCTTCGCTACCGTGCCTACCAGGTCGCGAACGTTTTTAAAAAATCGCGAGTTTGTTACAGTTTAAATTCCAATGAAGCTTCACAGTTGGAGAAGAAATGTTTAATTCTGTTGTTTTACAGTTAGAGAACAACTGAAGAAGTAGCTATACGCACACGCTCTTTCATTCAATGAGGAATAATTATTTGGAATTGTTTTGGAACATGTAGAAAAGTAATAACAATACAAAATATGCTATTAAGAAAAAATGTGAACAGGACGAAGTCTGTCGGGTTAATTTTCTTCTATATGTAACCGTAAATTATGCATTTGATCATATGATGATCGTTATCAAAGATGTTGCGCATGAACCCACGAAGGATTCTGAGTTGGTACGACCAATTTTGGATAGCTGGCTCCACTGTCATTCCAATGAATTTCATATATTACCGTTATAATGTATGCAGATTTGTTGTATTGAAAAGAAAACAGCGAACGAATGATGGCGTTTCTTGTTGTTGGTGACATATTACGTGTGAAATTTATGACCGTCTCACATAGAACACACAATATTGGGTTTGGGTGGGTTTTTTTTAAATATTTGAGAGCGTTTTTCGAATATTTTTGTGCATTTCATTGTGAATTATTTTATTTGTATAGTATTGGGGTTTTCGAAACAGACATTTATATTGTCCCTTTTCGTCCCCTTAACGAGAATCTATCTTGCCTCCGGATTCGAGAAATTCCTCGTCTCCATACTCATGATAGAGTTTCGCGTAATTGCAAGCATCTTGTGTAGTGCTTTCCTAGGATGGCAAGACGCTTGCTTGCTAGGGGTGGACAACTGCACACTATGTGTGCCGTCGTTTCTGAGTTCTCTAAACATAGTTTACAGACATCATCATCATCCGCGACATTCATTTTGTGTAGGTGGTACCTAAAGTTGCCATGTCCCGTTACCAGGGCAGTTAACCAACCAAGCGTTCCTCGTCTCAGACTCAGAATTTTAGCTGGTTTCATGCCCATTGGCTTCTTAAGAGAAGCTTTTGCCTGTCTACAGGTGGTGAGGTTTGAGGTTCTTTTATAATGTTCTAACTGCACGCATCGTCCTGGCTCCTCATCATACTTGTTCCCAATGGGATGTTTGGTTCTGGTCCGCAGAAATCCATGTCAGATCCCTTGTTTGTTAAGTTTTCCGTAATTTCATTCTGTTCAATACCAATATGTCCCGTAACCCACATGAGTGTTAAATCGTTTGCACGAGAGCACTGAGTTTTTCAACACATTCTAATACTAGGCTGAAAAAGACATTTATCTGTTTCATGCGGTTAATCACTGATTGGTTGTCCAAGGCTATAGGGATTTTCTTCCCTTCCACCTTGGACTCCATTAGGTGGCCCAGAGCATGAATTATACCAATCAGAAATGATTGGTGTAATTCATAATTCATCAGAAATGATTGGTGTAATTCATGCTCGACACATATTTTCTTAGGTGCAGTGCACATGATAATCCTAGCTCTTTCGAGTGGACTCCAGCTCATGCTCTGCCTTCTTTTAGCGAATCATCAGTAAAAAAGTTAATATCGCTGTTCTCACAATCTGCCTGAGTATTTCCTTCAGCAACAGTTGTGTGTAACCTTTCGGTCACCCTAATCCTATTCATGCTGTCCATTGGCATTGGTGAATGCCTTGCTTCTTTGTGTATGATGCTTAGGATTCGTCGATGCCCAGTTTCTTCGCCGAACTTATACCACATGGCATTATTGTTCATACGAAGAGTCGATAGTGCTGCTGACCTCTTTACGGAAAGGTCCAGGGGTAGCAGTCCTAACAACACTTCCATGGCTGCTGTTGGAGTAGTACGAATCTCACCAGTTATTGCAATGCACGCCAGTCTTTGAACCCGGTCTACCCTACGTTTTAGGTAGGTCAGAATCGACCTCACCATCATCGTGTACAGCCAGTATGTTAACTTCGGGGTGATACCACATTTCAGTCCGCACACTCCCTTACACTGGAAAAGCACTCTTTTGGCTTTCTGGATCTTGTCCTCCACGTGGTCGTTCCAAGTTAGTTTACTATCCAGGATTACTCCTATATATTTAACCTTCTTGGACACGTTGATTTCATCTCCAAAGAGCCTTAGAGGTGCTAGTTCTAAGCCCTTTCTCTTGTTGGTAAAGAGAATGGTGTCTGATTTTGCAGCATTTATCGAAAGTCCGTGTTCTCTACACCATGCCTCTACAATTCTGAGAGCTAGCCTCATCGTGTATTGTATGGTGTCCAGAAACTTTCCACTTCTAATAATCACTACATCGTCTGCGTATCCAACAGTGTGGATACCTTGTTGGTCCAGTTTCCGAAGTAAGGAGTCGACGGTAAGATTCCACAGGATGGGCATCCCTTGACTACCCGCCCTCGTACATTGCCACTTCCCTGCCGTAGGTTGATCGCTCTATTCCTCAGAGCATTGTCTATCCAAGAAATTATCTTTGGTTCGACGTTACGAGAGGCTAGAGCATCCTTCAACCTATCGAAGCTTATCTTATCAAAGGCGCCATCAATGTCCATGAAGCAAGTGCTATGCCTCCTGATGAGATTTCTTTCTCAGCATGTCTAACAAGTTCATGTAAGGCTGTTTCTGTAGATCGTCCTGCCCTGTAGGCATGCTGACATCTTCTTAGAGGATACGTTGTCAGCGTAGTTCTCTCCAAGAAGTCCGTTATTTTCAAAAGGAATGAGGAGAGACTTACTGGTCGGAAGGACTTCGCTTTGAAATAGTCCTTTTTTCCTTTGGTCTCCCTCCATAGCCGGTTCACATACCCTGTTGTAAGGCATGCGATGAAGATTTCCGTTACTCTTTCCAATAGCGTGTTTACACCCCATTGAAGAAGAGCTGGGAAGATCTTGTCTAGTCCTGATGTTTTGAAGGGCACACGCGTATTTATTGCGCTTTCCACTCCTTCAGGTGTGACTATTCCAGCAGCACTCCGTTTGTCGACCTCAGTTATCAATTGGTATCTTGATTCCCAAGGGTTTGCAGACCTTGTGCTACCTGGAAAGTGCACTTCCATTACCGATTCTAATGATCCTTCCAATGTATCAGGTATGGACCCGTCCTTTTTTCGAATGAGTCCTAACTTTGATACAGGATCTTTAGAGATCATCTTCTGTATCCTGGATACCTCTGATGTTGATTCTATGCTTGAGCAAAAATCTCTCCACGACTTCGACTTGCTCCGTCGGATTGAGGCTTTCAGCTCCCGCTTTTTGATTTTTATGCTTCCCATCTCCGCGTCGCATGGCCGCATTAAATGCTTTTCGTGTCCCCTTTTTCATGGTTTCCAGTTCTCTATTCCACCAGGAAGTCGAATCACCTTCTTCCACTATCTTCGGGGGACACGCACGTTCGAAAGCTTTGATCATGCAGGAATTTATAGTTCCCACCTGCTCATCTATTTTGAGCGTATTTTCTAGTCTGCACCTTGGAGTTGCTGTTAACTCCTCTAACACTCTCACTATTCATTCTTCTGGAATTTGGAGTGGCTGTATGAAGACCACAGTTAACTCCTCTAACACTCTCACTATTCATTCTTCTGGAATTTGGAGTGGCTGTATGAAGACCACAGTTGAGTTTGCCCCCTGCTGCCTTGATTGCCTCTGCTTCCTTCCTCGAGCACCAAATAGTGACTGAGACACCTGCTTTTTCTTTTACTACAAATTTCGTAACCTGAGTAACCCTCTTCGTTGCAGTCTTTTAAGGATGGTATCTTTGTTCGCACTACAGCTGTAGACTTCAGAAAATCGTATACAGACCTCCGAAAATCGTAAATTGACTTCAGAAAATCGTAAAATGATGCAGGTAGAAAACGAACATGGGATGTCATTTGGTGTTTGGTTATTGTAACATTGTGAATAAACAAATTTGATTTTGTACAAAATCCTGTGTCTTATTTAATAAAAGGGTTAAGAAAACCCCTTTTGGTCATGAACAAGGGTGAAGAACTATCAAATCTTACTAGCGGTCTGATTGCTAAAATTGAATCAATAAAAGCACGGGGTGAGTGTACAAATGCGGATTTTTTGGTTGCGGTGATTCGTTTTCGTCGTTGTTTCGGGCCCTCGTTTTGAAATATTACTTTACATTGTAGGAATCCCCCTACAATGGGTATAATATAAAAAAGAAAAGGGTGTTATTAACTATTAAAATTACTGTTTTCTAATTATGAAAATTCTACGTTTTCCTTTTTGGTGCGGAAACGAAAAGTTGGTTTATCTCCTTTGATTCATTTATGTTTTGGGTAAATCCCAACAGTTTCGTCAAACGACAAACATCACATTTTATTTGTTACTACACCATTTTCAAGCAGGCTTCAGAAAATCGTAAACAGACTTCCGAAAATCGTAAACAGACTTCCGAAAATCGTAAAGTGACTTCGTTTTCTACCTGCATTGACAACCATAACAAAAACAACAATAGCTACCCTGAATCTCCGCACAAGCATAGTTACAAATGACAAGAGATAGTAAGCGAGAATACCACTCACTCCTCATTTTTGATAATATTGAAATTAGAAATTACAATATAAGAGTTTCGAAGACGACCGAAGATCAGTTTCAACGGTTAGATGAATGAAATGGTTGATCCTTCTGCATTGCCTGCAAAAATATTTGGTAAACCATTTAACATATTTAAAACAAAATACCAATCGCCCATGAGCCATACTTTCAGTGAGCGATTGGACATAAAAAAGTTTTACGCATCCTGATTTCTAATAGGAGTCTCCAAATAATACATCTTAAATATATATGTATATTTGTCGCAATCTCGCAGGACTAAAATCTTCTGAAGGAAATGATTGCAATAACTGTCAAAAAGAGTACTTGTGATGCCATACTAGTTGCATTTTTAAGATTTGTTACTTCAGTTTATTTTATTTGTTAGTTCAATTTGTTATTTCAGTTTATTTTATTGTTAAAATTGTAACTTTAAATCCTGAGTCACGCTTGCAAATATTTGCAAATATTTATATTCGCAGGAAAAACGCTAGTGTTGGAAATTTTAGTTCAATTTAGTCTTATTATTTTCTATATTTCGTTATAATTATTCACTTAACACTACCCGTCGATATAGCCGCGCAATTCCACCGTCGAAAGCACTGTCGCTGTTGTTGTTGCATCGAGCGATCTCGCAGTCGAAAGCACTGCCGCTGTTGTTATTGTTATCTCGTCGCTACCTTACCTCGCTCGCTGTTGAAGACACTGCTGTTGTTGTTGTCGATGAGTGCCAGTGTAGCGTCGCTGCACTCTCTGTTGAAGCTCACGTTGTTGTTGGGTGCAAGTGCACCGTCGCTGCGCTCGCTGTTCGAGACACTCACCGTAGAAGACTCTACTACAGGGTTGCCGAAAATATTGAAATTAGAAATGACAAACTTCCGAGAGTATTATTATTAAGCAAAACAAAGCAAAAACAAAACCCCAATAGTTTCGAGTAACTAGTAGGTCAAAGCCCTTTGTAGCTCTATAGGCCAAAATTTGTATACTTTTAATATGATTCGTTTTAATAATTGCATGTAAAAATATTTTGTAAAGTATTGAAATGAAAAATCATCAAAAATATGCAGGTTGATAAAAAGTTACCAAAACCAAAATAAAATTACCAAGCAAACAAATAAAAAATTGTTAACGAAAAAAATTATCAGTTTTGGTAATAAATTACCAAACCGGCAACCCTGCTCTGCTATTGTTGTTGGGTGCGATTGTACCGTCGAGACCACTGTTGCTATTGTTGTTTCGTCGAGAGAAGGGAGAGACGTCCGCTCTGATTGAACAGGAATCTATGTATACTACAAACTAATTATTAACAATTCATTATAACTTAAATCTACAATAAACTTAAAAATACTAATAATTTGAGGAGATGGGACATTATGTGTACCCCAAATTTATGTGTCACAAAATTTTCAGGTGCCAAATTTGAGTTGAATATAATTTTGTATGGTGTGTTAATTTTTTATTTTTGCTGTGCCAAATGAATGTGAAATTTTGTCAGATATAATTTTGACGCTTTCCCCAAAAAAACATATTGAAAACGCAATATGCTGATGGCGGTAAATTTTGAATTGAAATTTTGAAGATCAGTGAACCATTTTGTCTTTTGGAGAAAGTATAAAGAATCAAGGACGGCAGATCTGCAAATGTGTTTATTATTTTTGTGTCTTAACAATATCATATCTACGAAATTGCTGTTCATTAAAACGGTCCTATTCACTGTTGTAGAGTCACAATTAGTATTCACGATATTCTCGACCGGAGAGTATTCAAGCCAGATTGGGTATGCTCGAATACCCGAAAGTCACGACAGGCTCGATCGTTCGGACATTTTTGGGAGGACCTTTCGGGACCATTAGGTTCTTTGCGTTGAAAAGAAAAATATTTTGCGTGTGTTAGGGCACCCTGGAAAAATCGCCTACACAACCACAAATCGCAACCAGATTCACGCCAATTTACAGCTTTCGAAATTTGCTAATCTTCACGCTCTTCTTCTTCGAACTCGACAATAAACGCCAGTATTGAAAGAGCAACAGACGGGAGCACACGCAATACAATTGCGAAACAACAACAACCAAATACAACAAACCTTACAATTAATTTAACAAATATATTTACAATTTAATAATATAATATACTCATGCACACAAATTGTCATACATAAATCCATTCATACACAATCATTCATAATCTTACAATTGAAATCTCGTAAATAAAATATAAACAAAATTCTAAAAAATAATCTTATTATTTCGCCTATTTTGCTGCCGCCATTACTCTTACATTTATAATGCGCACATGTGAACTAAACATACGTTTCGTCATCCATAATGCAGTTACTGAATTTGTCGAAAAAATATTATTTTATATTTTTTGACCCTCTTTTGCTTATTCTTCACAGCATTTCTGGCGCCTTTTGCACATTCCCGTTGCATATTAAAGTTATGTCATCTGCATTACGGAAATCCAGTGTCTATACAGAGCAGTTTTTGTCGATCTGCCTTCTCTGTAGTCATGCTGGTTTGGGTGAAGTGGTTTACCGATCTTATGTATTTATCTATTAATTTTTTACTGTTTTCAACACAAACGAAGTGAGACATATTGGTTTAAATGATTTATGATGAAGCTAATCCTTCTTCTCTACCTTTGGAATGAATAGAACCTTCGCTCTGTCTCCATATATTTGGTTGTCATCCCAAGGCTTACTTCCTCGGATTATTTTTATCCCTTTACGTAGAAGAGCGGGAAAGATTTCACTACTCCTGGTGACTGGAGTGGATTGATTGTTTTTATAGCCTACCTCAACCTGTTTTCTGACCTTTTCCTCCTCGCTTCCAATTTTATTAATAGTGTTGCCTTTGGCCTGTGGTGGTCCCCCGGTTTGAAGCCGGTTCCGCCAACATCGATTTTTCTTTACGGACTCATCCTCTCGGCGAGCAATTGCAAATTTCTGACAATCTAATTGCCATGAAAAAGATCTCACCCCAGCCGGCATTAAACTGTAGGGCTCGTTCATTAGAGTAAAACATTACAACAGCACAACACCATTGATTGCGAGTAACTAAGTCAAAGTCCCTCGAATGCTGTAAAGTCCAATAAGTTATATTTTTGTTGCCTTTGACCATTGCCTCGTAGCTTGGGAGGTGTATGTTATGGCCCGCTCAAACAGATGCGGTACGGTACCTGCATATACGATATGCGGTACCTATTTCTGTTCCTATGGGAGTATATGGGAGGGCTCACACGATATTCCCGCAATTGACCATATTGAGCCATATCTGTTTGAAGAGACGGAACATACAAGCGACAAAATTGAAATTCACAATACAAATTTGTAATGAAATTTTATTTGTCGAAAAATACAAAAAAAAATAAACAAAAATATTCAACGTCAAAATTTTAAAATTATTGAGATAAGTTTGTTATTTCGAAAAACTACAGTGTTAACTAAAGGCTTCGTAAAGTAGTTAGTTTAAACTTTAATGATAAAAATCAATAATAACTAGTTCAAATTTCGATTATTTAATTTAAATGCAAACTTGTTTATTAAATATTTTTCTTTAATACAAGAACAATAAATTATGATTATAATTTATTCATTTCAAAGTTATTGCCTTTACATTAAAAAAGTCACAAATTTGACTCCACTAAAGTCTTCGTGCACTGAAGCATTCACTTGCGCTTCGATATCTTTTTCCTGAGAATCGTTCGTTGGTGATAACGGTTCTTTGCAAAAGCGAATAAACGAAACACATGCGACATGTTCCATGACACAAACTCCGCTATACACAAGCATGTAATATCAAAAATATTTGTTAAAAATAAAATTTAGAAATGCCAAGTAAATATTTGCCGGTGCATGTTCGTCAAATTTATCAAATTTACATGTTAAAGGAAAAATCATGCGTGGAAATAACACAACTTGTGTCCAGTAAAAAATCTACTTTTAAGTGCGTTATCGGACCTTTTAAATATGAAGGCCGCGGAGAAAATAAGTTTAAGACAGGACGGCCTGATTTTCTCACAGATGGAGATCGGCTAAAATTCAAGCACATGACTGCCATGGATCTGTTTATAGGTGCACAAAACATTAGTCCAAATCTTCTCTAAACCAATAATAAAGAAGCCTAACCTGAAACTGTAAAAAAATCTATGATTGATGCCGGATTCAAGTTTCGCATACTCTCAACAAGCCAGTGATAAATGCAGTAAATCGTAAAAATCCTTTGGACTTTGCTCGGGAATATCTAAACGCTTCACATGAGTCCTAGCGTAATGTAATATCTCGAATGAGTAAAAAAAAACATTTTTGAGTCTGATGGCAGACTTAGAGTGCGAAAAAGGCCAGGATAAGCTCACAACCCTGTAAACGGTGGCGAAGGTGTATTGGTATAGGCCCGATTGGCCTACATCTGTATTAGAAACTTGAAATAATGATAGAATAATAGAATATTGAGTATGCTTTTCCATTCTGATAGAAATTTTGAATCTATTTGTTAAAAAATTGGGCGTGGCAGAGACATTTACATTCAGCTAGATAATGTCCCTAAGGCCCATTATACTAAAATTAACTTGTAGTACAATGCTCCAAATCGGCACAAATATCAACACAGAGTCCTAATCTCAATCCTATGTAGAATATCTTTGAAGAAAGGAGCAGGACTCATCATTTTATCCCGATCTTAGCTGCAATTCAGGAAGAATGGGCGAAAATCGAACCTTGCTATGCATAAATTCTTGACGAATCAATATTCCACATCAACATACCACCTTAAAGACATTATTAAAAATAAGGGCAAATGAAAAAAATAATTAAAATAATTTGTTATTTTTTGATTTTTTTAACAATTTTCATTATTGGTGTACGAATATTTTTGTGGAGTCAAATTTGTGCCTTTTTTCTATTTAAGACCTATAACTTTGAAATAAATAAATAAAAATCATAATTTATTGTTCTTGCATTAAAGAAAGGTGTTTAATAAACAAGTCTGCATTTAAATTTATTCGAAATTCTTACTAGTTATTATTGATATTTAACCTCAAATTTTCAACTAACTGCTGTACGAAGAAGTGAAACACTAGGGGTATTCAGACTGACTGATTTAGAATTGTATATCTATAGTTTATATCTTCTCAAGTTAGTTTTTTATAAGTTGCTTAGAGTTTTATGTCAAATTTGATTATGTTTTATAACCGTTAATAAATTTACCTTAGTATTCGTAAAGAAAATAGTGTCACTTATTAGAGGAAGTTGGAGTAATGTGTTACAGGCGGCTGATGTGGAGATTATTTTGAAACTAAAAGTCCTAGCGCAACGCACATTTTATGGGCTCCTTTCGTAACAAAAATTTTCCTTTATTTTTCTTTATTTTTTGAATCGTTGATCTATCAATTTTCCATTCAAAATTTGAGATGATTTTGTTGGGTATTTCGGAGCATTGCTCAAAATCCTTTAGGTTATACCATACTTATATACTTAGGTATATCTGTTTGACTTGACTTTTATTCCCTCACAGAGCACTCTAAATTTTTCACGTTAAACTTTCCTCAGCTCTTCATTGTAGTCTGGGGGATTCGAAGAGTGCTCTGTCCAGTTCTCGTTTCGCCCGGCTGAACAGTTTACGAACCTTGAAAAAAAACCGTCGACTCCTTACTACAAAAACTGTTCGTACAAGGCATCTCTACTGTAGGATACGCCGACGATGCAGTAATTATTAAGAGTGGAGGAGTGATAGTGCGTTGCCTACGAGTCAGGGAGGCCAAGGTTCGATCCCCGGTTCGAACACGGCTCCGCACAACATCAATTTTTCTTTATGGCCTCCTCCTCTTGGTGAGCAATGGCAAACTTTCGAGAATATTACTTGCCATGAAAAGCGCTCACCCAGCCTTTCGGATTCGGCATTAAACTGTAGGTCGCTTTTATTGGTATAGAACATTGCAAACGTACAACAACAATGATTGCGAGTAGATCGGTCAAAGCCCCTCGAGGGCTGTAAAGACCAATAATTTGTATTTTGTATTTGGAGAGTTTCTGGACACTATACAATACACGATGAGTCTAGCTCTCAGAGTTGTAGAGGTGTAGGGAACAAAGACTTTCGATTAACGCTTCGAAATCAGATACAATTCTCTTTACAAAAAAGAAATGGTATATAACTAACTAGCACCTCTGGAGATGAAATCAAAAGGTCGAAGAAGGTTCAGTATCTAGGAGTGAATAACCACGTGCGCGACAAGATCAAAAAGTCAATAGAGTACAGTTTTAGTGTAAGCGAGTGTGTGGACTGAAATGGAGTATCACCCCGAAGTTAACATACTGGCTGTACGCTATGATGGTGACGCCGATTCTAACCTATGCTTCGGTAGTACGGAGGCAAAAATCTGACCAGAAAATCACAGGAGAAGTCTACTCGAAAGAGTTACGACTATATCACACAGGATTGGTCTGATTCATGTTTTGGACCTGTTGAAATCTTTGGATTTCACAAGAAAAAGTATGATGTTTTGAATACTTGAATTACCGTAAATATTATTTTTTATGTTTACCATATGTTGTAGAGAATAGAAAAATGTAACACGAGTAGGGGTAATAAACCAGAAAAGGTACCACACACCACTTGTTATTTTAGGATAAGACAGGATCTGTGGTGAGAAGTAGTCCCCTGCGTGGGTTCTCACGGTATGTAGGAGATATAAACAGAATTAGAGATAGGATAGTTTTAAGAATCGATGTTAGTTATAAGGATTTTAGTTTCAATAAAATCAGTTCAAAACTGACTGTCGTTGAAGCCACTTTGTTTTTCTTAAAAATCGTCCTTAGGTTTTTTTCAGGACCACCTAATGGAGTCCAAGTGGAAGAAATGAAAATCCCAACTCGAAATTTTAAATCAAATAAGATTTGAATTTCCTAAACCGCTTTGTAAAGCACGCACTTCATTTTACGTTTTAACTTAATTTTAGAGTATTTCTTACACTAGTTACTTAGAGTTAACTTAAAAGCTAAGAAAAACTAACACTATTTGCATTTTGCAGTCATCAAAACAAATACCGCACGGCCGTACTTCTCACCATTTGTGCGTCCTTAATTTTTCAGCGTTTATTGATATATTATTATTAATTATATTTATTTTTTTAGTACAGTTTTCACGATTTGGCGAAGATGGTTTAAGGTTATTTGCCGTTTTTTTTTAAATGTTTAATATTTTATACCCGACCACGATCCCGGCTCACGCTAACCTCATTGTTCCATAGAAGTAGCGTTGCCGGATCGTTCATAAAACGTTGATA
>JAFDUT010000290.1:0-29641 GCA_017309665.1 Coelopa frigida
CAGATTATTTAACACTAGATTGCCCAAGCAAGTCATTTTGTCTGCTTTTTAATTTCAATTAGAAAAAAATGTATGTATATAATGTCACACTTTCTTAAAACTTTTTGACTTTTTTTACGACATATAAATGCATTTATTAAATTAGTATTTAACTTCCCCCTCCTTCATTTCTGGTATATACGTATGTGCTATACCTAGAAGCAGTCATTTTTATGACTGCTTTTATTTATGACTGCTTGAGTCATTTCAAATAATAAAATGACTCTTATTATTAAATTTAGTACATTGCTTATATGATCAGTTCGTCTCGATATTGAAACATTAGTTTTCATTACTTTTTTTCGATTGCCGTCATATAATAACTCGTAAATATGTGATACATTGTCGATACTTGATGAGTTGCAGTTGCTCAATAAGTGAAATTTTTTCTTGTTATTCGAATCTTTAGGTAGTGATACATGTTCTAATAAGGTGATTATTGTATTTATTTTTCGCTCAAAATTTATGAAAAAAATGTCGAATGAAGTGTTAATAATATGCAAAATATAAAAAAAATATATTTAACCAATTTCTTTATACATTAGTTATTCTTTTACAAGGCAGTCATTTTGACTGCTTCCGGGCAATCTAGGTATATACAAAGTGTCGGTCTTTCTAGTGTTAAAATCGGCACTCTTCAGTTTGTACTTCAAAACAAACGTACGTTACCTGCTCCTTCGAGTGCATCGCGCGCTATGCATTTTCGCAGCAAACACAAAAGATGTGCGAAGGCAAACACACAACGCATCAAATGGTCATCAAAACAAACAACGAACAAAAAACAACAACATCAACAATCGACGCACTGTGCTTCAAAACCAACCCCCGCTACCTGCTCCGTCGCTTGAAATGCCGAACGATGTGCGTCGTTTCGCTTCTAACACTCGAAAGGCTTATATCGGCCTTTGCCTGCTACCCGGGTAATGAAAGGCCGGGTAGCATTACCCGGGTAATGCTATTACCTGTGTATTAGCTATTACCCGGGTATTGGCTATACCCGGGTATTGCTATTACCCGGGTAATGCCATATCCGGGTACCCGTACGCCCGGAATGCTAGATACCGGGTAGAAATCGAGATCCCTAGTTGAGAGCTTTTTCATGACAAATAGTTGTCATTGCTCGCCGAGATGAGGCCGTAAAGAAAAATTGATGTTGGCGGAGCCGGGATCGAACCGGGATTTGAACCCCGGCCCCGCTGGCCTGTAGGCTACGCACTTAGCCACGCCCCCCCCCCGAGGTTCAAAATCAGATTGTTAAAAAGCCCCCTTGTCAAATTATAGGCTGGCAACACCCATCATTTAATCGAGACCCACTTCCCCACTATTAACCTTCCTGGTTTGTGGAGACGTGAAATCAGACGTATTCTATTGTAAATCCAAACAAGTTCCAATTTTCACCTTTGCCCCCTTTCCCTCGCCAAACCACCTTAATATTTTTGGTTGGGAATATACTCAACAGTAGCAATCGTTTGGTATATCCCACTATTTATTTGACTTCACCTGAAACATAATAATATAAAAGATTAATTTAGTTTCGCTTTGTTTTATTGAAAAAATATCATTCTTCATTCGATTTTCTGGTAGTATTTAGCAAATCAACAGATGATATTGCATCTGAAAATAAGGAGTGATAGTTCTGTAAGGGAACATAAGCAGCAGTAATAACGCGACCAGCAAACCAACGCCCATGTAATGCATTTACTGCTAATACAGCGGTAGTTATGCTAGGACACTTCACATAAACATTTCCAGTTAGAGAAGTTTTATCAACATGGATATGTAAAACACCGCCATGTTTTCTACATTCATCTATAACATCATCACGAATTTCTGCGTCCCAAGAGGGGTTTTCAGTTTTCGGATCAAACATATTAGAAAGCATAAAACATTGAGTGGCAATTGCAGGAGTTTGTGCCTGAGTTTGAAGAGGAATTGGTTGAGGAGCAGTGGCTAACAAAGCATTAGCTGCTGCTTGTGGTACGGCTAAGCCAGCTCCTTCTGCTAATTTGAACATTAACTGCAATCTTCCAGTTGCTCCTAAATCAATACCACTCCGATCCATTTCGTCAGTATCAAGTGAAGTCGTGTTCATATCCAATCGTTCCGTAACATTTCCAACTTTCATAGGTCGTCCGGCTAATTCAAATCCGTTTAATTGTTCTAATGCCTTTTTGCATCTTCAGCATTATGATACTGTAATAAAATATTTATTATAAAAGTTTAAAATAAAACTTAAACAAAATATTACCGTAATAAATCCATAACCCTTAGACCGTCCAGTTTCAGAATCCATTATTAATTGTATTGAATCAATTTACCAAAGTTTCAAAAATGCCTCTTAACATATCTTCAGTAATATTGAAGTGAAGAGATCCAACATAAAGACGCACGGTATGGAATTAGCTATACGATTTTCTCTGCTTGGGTGTGCTGGACTGAGATAGGTATTCCTAAAAGTTTTTGTCCTGATAATCCCAAAGCAAGTGCCACTGATTCTGGATCTTTGAACTCAATGTATGCTATACCCTTAAAGCGTTTTGTCTTATTACAAGTTATTAAGCGAACATCTCGAACCTTTCCCACGCTGGAAAAGAATTCCTCAATCTCTAGCTCTAATGCGTTGAGATAACTGCATGCAAAAAAACTGTTCGAGCATCATGCTCTTCAGGACTAAGATCTGCTCTCGGTGACCTATCTCCTAAACCGTTCGGAGGGTTCGTCCTCGCCTGAATGGACGTGGTGAAGTACTTCGGCGTCTATACAGTAGTAAAAGAATTTTATTAAATAAAACAATGTTGTATGGCATTTAACTTATAACTTGTTAGCCAAAAAGTTTTGACAAAAAATTGATTCTAAAGCATCACATACTTTCTTTTATTACTATTTAAACAAAAAATAATGTTAATGGTTGAAGTGATAAACAATGTTCAATGTCCATGTAGAACATAACATACCTTTTTTCCCGCGAACGTGAACGTTTTCCGGATCGACTTCGTCTGGGGCTATGTTTGTGATCTCTAGATCGATTTTCACGTCTGTCTCTTGATCTACTTTTTCTACGATCAGAGTAAAACTTACTTCTCTCGTGCAATTGAGTATGTGCTTTACGATTTTTTGATCGACTTCTATGTCTATCACGAGATCGATGTCGATCTTTGGTAAGATCTTGTATTCGGTCTTTCAAGTTTTTTTTTTTTTCTTGAAATTCTCTTCTTCCACGATCTTCCATTAATTTATAGGTTGAACGACTTCTAAAAAATATTATAAAATTATAAATTATATTTTATAGAATTGTATAATTTACCTGGATCTTCTTCTGCGTTCATTATGCTCAAATGATGATCTGTTATAGGATACATCTTTGCGATCCGGTGAGGTTGAATAATGTTCTTCTTCATTATACTAATTGAGCACATAGAGCAGAAATTCAACGTTCAAATGTTTCGAATATTTAAATAAAAAAATATGAAAATATTAGTTTATAATTTAAAATAACATTTATGAATTTGTTTATATATGAAAAATATCGTACATTTGCTTCGAACCTTCAGAAGATGGAGAAATTATCACACTAATATGGCTATTAAGAGATGAAATGGTTTAAAAAAACGCAGTTAATGTATGATTTTTAGCACTTAATACTGTGACAATTTGTACAAAATTCCTGATATTTGGTTTGTGTTTGATTATCGGTGTTTTAAATATACTATTTTAATCAATTATATTTAAATGTTATATGCAATCGGTTGCCAAACATCTCTTACATTGCGATAATTCGGGCACATTCAAAACTTACCGAAAGGATTCCAGGTTAATGTTTTTAGAATGACCAAAAAGTATCACTAGTATTGGATTTATACGATTTCTGTAAAGACATTGTCACCCTTGAAAAACATGTTTATTCATATAATATTTTTTTAATTCCAGCTGGTTATCTTATTTGACGTATGTTTGTTGTTATTGGTAACATTTAGTATACATATAGTGTCGGACAAAACATATTAGAGTGAACGACGAATGTGATGACAACATCACTGATATTTCGTAAGCTTGATACGTCTAAAATCAAGTTTTAATAAAAAGTTATAAGCCCAGATATTTAATTTAGGATTTTTATATTAACCGAAATTTATGTATTGATTATTGAAAAAAAAAAAAAATCGAATGTGCTTAACTTGTCGGAGTTTTTTTTAAATTAATATTTTGTGTACTGCAACACACTCTGTTAATGTTTGGTTTTTATAATCCAACATATTTTGACGTAATGATGAACTCCTCGACTGCTGATCCAATTTACCTTTTTAGATGTGTGTTCTGCAACATGACAGATAAATAAAAAATATAAACGTGATAATAGTCCCATTATGAAAAAATGTATTTTAGATAAATTTATCCATAATACCATTTATGACAGGGATTCAATTCTTAACCCCAAGCAACAAAATGTGGCGTCTGCTAAATAAGCTTTCTGAATATCGACTGTAGTTACAGCAGAAAATGTAGCTAACGCACACCGAAAACTTTGATACGATATCCAGGATTTTCCCTATCCCCGCCTAATACAAGGTGTTTGAAGAATTACATATTACGACGTTTATGTTAAGGAATCAGGTCAGTAAAAATATGTTCGTAAACAGTTACTTTTACTCTGGAAATGGACTTGTAATTATGTTATCTGTCTTTATATTGTTCTGTATATATTCGGCACCATGTGCAAGACTGGACTGCATACCGTTCTGTTTTCAAATAAGTGATTTTATGAAATACTAGCGCATCAGGAATTTTCTTTGCTACCCCAGAAATTCATTCTTCAAATTCTTTTAACCAGACAAACTCCCGACACCTACTTTATTCGTAAACACATCGCAGCAATACATGAACAATTTTTCGTATTTGAAAAACGCTCTAATACTCGTAATCCCAGGTATTGAATAAAAATACAATTTGGTAAAAACTGAATAAAGGTGCAAACAGACGATGCAAGCAACAGCACTCCTGAAAGTTTTTTTGGTTTATGTCTATGCTTTACTTTTAATCTTACTTTCAAGTCTGCCCACACGATGCAAGACTTTCAAAACTTTCACTGCTGTTCATACGACGCTGAAAATAAGTACATTCGGGTTGTGGAATGAACTTTCGAGTAGGGGGATGTGTAAGATATCTCAGTATTTTTCAATTGAAAAGAATAATTTTGAGTTCAAGAGGTTATTTCAATAATTAATATAAATATTAAATTTAGGGACAAAGAAAGAAATTAGTTTATTTAAAAACATTTTAATATTGTTACCAAATCTGCATAAAATGACCGCTACAGCCTGCGAAATTTTTATTTGAATTAAAAATTTCACTGTTTGCTGCGTGTTTTTGGAAATTGTGTGAAATCCATCAAATCCCGGTTGAATTCGGATAATTATAAGATTTCAGTGGTCACAAGCCATAACCGCCTAAGTCGAGTTAGGACAAATTGAGATTTTAGTGCCATCGTGCTCAGCGTGTCTAAATCTATTTGCTATCAATTTTTCATGTTTGTATCTTTTTTACACTCCTTAAAAAATGTAAAAAAGAAACACCTAGCCCTATTACTTTCAATGTTAATTTGAAACTTTAAACTGCTCTCCTGAAAATTTTGAAAAACAGACTTAGGCGGTTATGGCTTGTGACCACTGATTTGTTCATATTGAATATTCTATGTGCTTCCACGCTGTCATTGATTCCCCCTAGAAAGTAATAAGGCGATGTCGCACTTTCTGTGCTGTCCACAAGATGTGACACCACTTTTTGCAAGTAAAATCGCTGTTGCTCGCTTCGTCTGTTTGCACCTTAAGGGTAAATTATAAAAAAATCGAATTTTTCGACTTGTGTTTTTTTAAATTTAATTCAATTCAATTCAATTTATTTTTTTAATTTTTAGTTGTCTAATTTTAACGGTTACTGCAAAAGTTGCGCCTTGAAGAGGAAAGTCAAATCAGATTGTTGACGTTTAACGTTGTTCAAATTTGGGACCAAAATAGTTGTTCAAAGCGTTTTTATTGTGAAGAAAACAACGTATTGACGTTATCCCGAGTGTACTGTACAATTGTCTAAAAAGCGTTTGATGATTTTCAATTAATCCAAAATTCGGTCTGTGGCATATCCATTACCGAGTAAACATATCAGGGCGATTATGAGACTCGTTAAAAGTGCCTCGTTGCGCAATAAATATTTAACCAAATAACCAAAACACGACCGCTTATTGTATAAGGCGTCGCTTATTATCAAAGAATTTGCTTATTACTCGCTTAAATAATGCGAGATGCTTTACTCGATTTTGAATTCAGCTTAGTTTTTTGATAACAAAATAATACAAACGTTTAATAATAAAGAGAACCAGATTATTTAACACTAGATTGCCCAAGCAAGTCATTTTGTCTGCTTTTAATTTCAATTAGAAAAAAATGTATGTATATAATGTCACACTTTCTTAAAACTTTTTGACTTTTTTTACGACATATAAATGCATTTATTAAATTAGTATTTAACTTCCCCCTCCTTCATTTCTGGTATATACGTATGTGCTATACCTAGAAGCAGTCATTTTTATGACTGCTTTTATTTATGACTGCTTGAGTCATTTCAAATAATAAAATTACTCTTATTATTAATTTAGTACATTGCTTATATGATCAGTTCGTCTCGATATTGAAACATTAGTTTTCATTACTTTTTTTCGATTGCCGTCATATAATAACTCGTAAATATGTGATACATTGTCGATACTTGATGAGTTGCAGTTGCTCAATAAGTGAAATTTGTTCTTGTTATTCGAATCTTTAGGTAGTGATACATGTTCTAATAAGGTGATTGTTGTATTTATTTTTCGCTCAAAATTTATGAAAAAAATGTCGAATGAAGTGTTAATAATATGCAAAATATAAAAAAAATATATTTAACCAATTTCTTTATACATTAGTTATTCTTTTACAAGGCAGTCATTTTGACTGCTTCCGGCAATCTAGGTATATACAAAGTGTCGGTCTTTCTAGTGTTAAAATCGGCACTCTTTCAGTTTGTACTTCAAAACAAACGTACGTTACCTGCTCATTCGAGTGCATCGCGCGCTATGCATCTTTTCGCAGCAAACACACAAAGATGTGCGAAGGCAAACACAACGCATCAAATGGTCATCAAAACAACAACGAACAAAAAACAACAACATCAACAATCGACGCACTGTGCTTCAAAACCAACCCCCGCTACCTGCTCCGTCGCTTGAAATGCCGAACGATGTGCGTCGTTTCGCTTCTAACACTCGAAAGGCTTATATCGGCCTTTGCCTGCTACCCGGGTAATGAAAGGCCGGGTAGCATTACCCGGGTAATGCTATTACCTGTGTATTAGCTATTACCCGGGTATTGGCTATTACCCGGGTATTGCTATTACCCGGGTAATGCCATATCGGGTACCCGTACGCCCGGAATGCTAGATACCCGGGTAGAAATCGAGATCCCTAGTTGAGAGCTTTTCATGACAAATAGTTGTCATTGCTCGCCGAGATGAGGCCGTAAAGAAAATTGATGTTGGCGGAGCCGGGATCGAACCGGGATTTGATCCCCGGCCCCGCTGGGCCTGTAGGCTACGCACTTAGCCACGCCCCCCCCGAGGTTCAAAATCAGATTGTTAAAAAAGCCCCCTTGTCAATTATAGGCTGGCAACACCCATCATTAATCGAGACCCACTTCCCCACTATTACCTTCCTGGTTTGTGGAGACGTGAAATCAGACGTATTCTATTGTAAATCCACAACAAGTTCCAATTTTCACCTTTGCCCCCTTTCCCTCGCCAAACCACCTTAATATTTTTGGTTGGGAATATACTCAACAGTAGCAATCGTTTGGTATATCCCACTATTTATTTGACTTCACCTGAAACATAATAATATAAAAGATTAATTTAGTTTCGCTTTGTTTTATTGAAAAAATATCATTCTTCATTCGATTTTCTGGTAGTATTTAGCAAATCAACAGATGATATTGCATCTGAAAATAAGGAGTGATAGTTCTGTAAGGGAACATAAGCAGCAGTAATAACGCGACCAGCAAACCAACGCCCATGTAATGCATTTACTGCTAATACAGCGGTAGTTATGCTAGGACACTTCACATAAACATTTCCAGTTAGAGAAGTTTTATCAACATGGATATGTAAAACACCGCCATGTTTTCTACATTCATCTATAACATCATCACGAATTTCTGCGTCCCAAGAGGGGTTACTTTCAGTTTTCGGATCAAACATATTAGAAAGCATAAAACATTGAGTGGCAATTGCAGGAGTTTGTGCCTGAGTTTGAAGAGGAATTGGTTGAGGAGCAGTGGCTAACAAAGCATTAGCTGCTGCTTGTGGTACGGCTAAGCCAGCTCCTTCTGCTAATTTGAACATTAACTGCAATCTTCCAGTTGCTCCTAAATCAATACCACTCCGATCCATTTCGTCAGTATCAAGTGAAGTCGTGTTCATATCCAATCGTTCCGTAACATTTCCAACTTTCATAGGTCGTCCGGCTAATTCAAATCCGTTTAATTGTTCTAATGCCTTTTTTGCATCTTCAGCATTATGATACTGTAACAAAATATTTATTATAAAAGTTAAAATAAAACTTAAACAAAATATTACCGTAATAAATCCATAACCCTTAGACCGTCCAGTTTCAGAATCCATTATTAATTGTATTGAATCAATTTTACCAAATGGTTCAAAAATGCCTCTTAACATATCTTCAGTAATATTGAAGTGAAGAGATCCAACATAAAGACGCATAGGACCAGTGTGGTTTTTTGGGGTAAAAGTTGGTACTGAATTAGCTATACGATTTTTCTCTGCTTGGGTGTGCTGGACTGAGATAGGTATTCCTAAAAGTTTTTGTCCTGATAATCCCAAAGCAAGTGCCACTGATTCTGGATCTTTGAACTCAATGTATGCTATACCCTTAAAGCGTTTTGTCTTATTACAAGTTATTAAGCGAACATCTCGAACCTTTCCCACGCTGCCATTTTCCTAGCCCCATTACTTTCAATGTTAATTTGAAACTTTAAACTGCTCTCCTGAAATTTTGAAAAACAGACTTAGGCGGTTATGGCTTGTGACCACTGATTTGTTCATATTGAATATTCTATGTGCTTCCACGCTGTCATTGATTCCCCCTAGAAAGTAATAAGGCGATGTCGCACTTTCTGTGCTGTCCACAAGATGTGACACCACTTTTTGCAAGTAAAATCGCTGTTGCTCGCTTCGTCTGTTTGCACCTTAAGGGTAAATTATAAAAAAATCGAATTTTTCGACTTGTGTTTTTTTAAATTTAATTCAATTCAATTCAATTTAATTTTTTAATTTTTTAGTTGTCTAATTTTAACGGTTACTGCAAAAGTTGCGCCTTGAAGAGGAAAGTCAAATCAGATTGTTGACGTTTAACGTTGTTCAAATTTGGGACCAAAATAGTTGTTCAAAGCGTTTTTATTGTGAAGAAAACAACGTATTGACGTTATCCCGAGTGTACTGTACAATTGTCTAAAAAGCATTTGATGATTTTCAATTAATCCAAAATTCGGTCTGTGGCATATCCATTACCGAGTAAACATATCAGGGCGATTATGAGACTCGTTAAAAGTGCCTCGTTGCGCAATAAATATTTAACCAAATAACCAAAACACGACCGCTTATTGTATAAGGCGTCGCTTATTATCAAAGAATTTGCTTATTACTCGCTTAAATAATGCGAGATGCTTTTACTCGATTTTGAATTCAGCTTAGTTTTTTGATAACAAAATAATACAAACGTTTAATAATAAAGAGAACCAGATTATTTAACACTAGATTGCCCAAGCAAGTCATTTTGTCTGCTTTTTAATTTCAATTAGAAAAAAATGTATGTATATAATGTCACACTTTCTTAAAACTTTTTGACTTTTTTTACGACATATAAATGCATTTATTAAATTAGTATTTAACTTCCCCCTCCTTCATTTCTGGTATATACGAATGTGCTATACCTAGAAGCAGTCATTTTTATGACTGCTTTTATTTATGACTGCTTGAGTCATTTCAAATAATAAAATGACTCTTATTATTAAATTTAGTACATTGCTTATATGATCAGTTCGTCTCGATATTGAAACATTAGTTTTCATTACTTTTTTTCGATTGCCGTCATATAATAACTCGTAAATATGTGATACATTGTCGATACTTGATGAGTTGCAGTTGCTCAATAAGTGAAATTTTTCTTGTTATTCGAATCTTTAGGTAGTGATACATGTTCTAATAAGGTGATTATTGTATTTATTTTTCGCTCAAAATTTATGAAAAAAATGTCGAATGAAGTGTTAATAATATGCAAAATATAAAAAAAATATATTTAACCAATTTCTTTATACATTAGTTATTATTTTACAAGGCAGTCATTTTGACTGCTTCCGGGCAATCTAGGTATATACAAAGTGTCGGTCTTTCTAGTGTTAAAATCGGCACTCTTCAGTTTGTACTTCAAAACAAACGTACGTTACCTGCTCCTTCGAGTGCATCGCGCGCTATGCATCTTTTCGCAGCAAACACAAAGATGTGCGAAGGCAAACACACAACGCATCAAATGGTCATCAAAACAAACAACGAACAAAAAACAACAACATCAACAATCGACGCACTGTGCTTCAAAACCAACCCCCGCTACCTGCTCCGTCGCTTGAAATGCCGAACGATGTGCGTCGTTTCGCTTCTAACACTCGAAAGGCTTATATCGGCCTTTGCCTGCTACCCGGGTAATGAAACCGGGTAGCATTACCCGGGTAATGCTATTACCTGTGTATTAGCTATTACCCGGGTATTGGCTATTACCCGGGTATTGCTATTACCCGGGTAATGCCATATCCGGGTACCCGGACGCCCGGAATGCTAGCTACCCGGGTAGAAATCGAGATCCCTAGTTGAGAGCTTTTTCATGACAAATAGTTGTCATTGCTCGCCGAGATGAGGCCGTAAAGAAAAATTGATGTTGGCGGAGCCGGGATCGAACCGGGATTTGAACCCCGGCCCCGCTGGCCTGTAGGCTACGCACTTAGCCACCCCCCCCGAGGTTCAAAATCAGATTGTTAAAAAAGCCCCCTTGTCAAATTATAGGCTGGCAACACCCATCATTTAATCGAGACCCACTTCCCCACTATTAACCTTCCTGGTTTGTGGAGACGTGAAATCAGACGTATTCTATTGTAAATCCAGAACAAGTTCCAATTTTCACCTTTGCCCCCTTTCCCTCGCCAAACCACCTTAATATTTTTGGTTGGGAATATACTCAACAGTAGCAATCGTTTGGTATATCCCACTATTTATTTGACTTCACCTGAAACATAATAATATAAAAGATTAATTTAGTTTCGCTTTGTTTTATTGAAAAAATATCATTCTTCATTCGATTTTCTGGTAGTATTTAGCAAATCAACAGATGATATTGCATCTGAAAATAAGGAGTGATAGTTCTGTAAGGGAACATAAGCAGCAGTAATAACGCGACCAGCAAACCAACGCCCATGTAATGCATTTACTGCTAATACAGCGGTAGTTATGCTAGGACACTTCACATAAACATTTCCAGTTAGAGAAGTTTTATCAACATGGATATGTAAAACACCGCCATGTTTTCTACATTCATCTATAACATCATCACGAATTTCTGCGTCCCAAGAGGGGTTACTTTCAGTTTTCGGATCAAACATATTAGAAAGCATAAAACATTGAGTGGCAATTGCAGGAGTTTGTGCCTGAGTTTGAAGAGGAATTGGTTGAGGAGCAGTGGCTAACAAAGCATTAGCTGCTGCTTGTGGTACGGCTAAGCCAGCTCCTTCTGCTAATTTGAACATTAACTGCAATCTTCCAGTTGCTCCTAAATCAATACCACTCCGATCCATTTCGTCAGTATCAAGTGAAGTCGTGTTCATATCCAATCGTTCCGTAACATTTCCAACTTTCATAGGTCGTCCGGCTAATTCAAATCCGTTTAATTGTTCTAATGCCTTTTTTGCATCTTCAGCATTATGATACTGTAACAAAATATTATTATAAAAGTTAAAATAAAACTTAAACAAAATATTACCGTAATAAATCCATAACCCTTAGACCGTCCAGTTTCAGAATCCATTATTAATTGTATTGAATCAATTTTACCAAATGGTTCAAAAATGCCTCTTAACATATCTTCAGTAATATTGAAGTGAAGAGATCCAACATAAAGACGCATAGGACCAGTGTGGTTTTTTGGGGTAAAAGTTGGTACTGAATTAGCTATACGATTTTTCTCTGCTTGGGTGTGCTGGACTGAGATAGGTATTCCTAAAAGTTTTTGTCCTGATAATCCCAAAGCAAGTGCCACTGATTCTGGATCTTTGAACTCAATGTATGCTATACCCTTAAAGCGTTTTGTCTTATTACAAGTTATTAAGCGAACATCTCGAACCTTTCCCACGCTGGAAAAGAATTCCTCTAAATCTCTAGCTCTAATGCGTTGAGATAACTGCATGCAAAAAACTGTTCGAGCATCACGCTCTTCAGGACTAAGATCTGCTCTCGGTGACCTATCTCCTAAACCGTTCGGAGGTGTTCGTCCTCGCCTGAATGGACGTGGTGAAGTACTTCGGCGTCTATACAGTAGTAAAAGAATTTTATTAAATAAAACAATGTTGTATGGCATTTAACTTATAACTTGTTAGCCAAAAAGTTTTGACAAAAAATTGATTCTAAAGCATCACATACTTTTTTTATTACTATTTAAACAAAAAATAATGTTAATGGTTGAAGTTGATAAACAATGTTCAATGTCCTAGGTCTTAGTGTAGGTGCAATATATAGGGATTGTAGGGAAAGTCTACACTTTGTTGTGTGGAAGGGACGCGTACCCAGCCGAAGTTTTCCGATAATCATTTACATGTTGATATTGAAAGGTGAGCGATCGAAGATCATATTGTGTAAATAAGAGAATATTTTCTGCACCACAAATTTACAGATATATTTATTTTTCTGCAACAACCCAATTCTTTCGACGATTTTCTTCTGCCGATTGCAAACATTATTTTAATTATTTCACAGAAATAATTATACTTTTTATAATAAATTGTATTTTTTGTCCGTTATTGTTCAAATGTTATTTTAGAAGCAATTGTAGTAGCATTTCGTATGACACAACAAACACAACCTTTATTTAAATCAAATGTTCTGCGCTAATAAGTTACCTACTCGCACACGACATAACATACCTTTTTTCCCGCGAACGTGAACGTTTTCCGGATCGACTTCGTCTGGGGCTATGTTTGTGATCTCTAGATCGATTTTCACGTCTGTCTCTTGATCTACTTTTTCTACGATCAGAGTAAAACTTACTTCTCTCGTGCAATTGAGTATGTGCTTTACGATTTTTTGATCGACTTCTATGTCTATCACGAGATCGATGTCGATCTTTGGTAAGATCTTGTATTCGGTCTTTCAAGTTTTTTTTTCTTTTTCTTGAAATTCTCTTCTTCCACGATCTTCCATTAATTTATAGGTTGAACGACTTCTAAAAAATATTATAAAATTATAAATTATATTTTATAGAATTGTATAATTTACCTGGATCTTCTTCTGCGTTCATTATGCTCAAATGATGATCTGTTATAGGATACATCTTTGCGATCCGGTGAGGTTGAATAATGTTCTTCTTCATTATACTAATTGAGCACATAGAGCAGAAATTCAACGTTCAAATGTTTCGAATATTTAAATAAAAAAATATGAAAATGATTAGTTTATAATTTAAAATAACATTTATGAATTTGTTTATATATGAAAAATATCGTACATTTGCTTCGAACCTTCAGAAGATGGAGAAATTATCACACTAATATGGCTATTAAGAGATGAAATGGTTTAAAAAAACGCAGTTAATGTATGATTTTAGCACTTAATCCTGTGACAATTTTGTACAAATTCCTGATATTTGGTTTGTGTTTGATTATCGGTGTTTTAAATATACTATTTTAATCAATTATATTTAAATGTTATATGCAATCGGTTGCCAAACATCTCTTACATTGCGATAATTCGGGCACATTCAAAACTTACCGAAAGGATTCCAGGTTAATGTTTTTAGAATGACCAAAAGTATCACTAGTATTGGATTTATACGATTTCTGTAAAGACATTGTCACCCTTGAAAAACATGTTTATTCATATATATATTTTTTTTAATTCCAGCTGGTTATCTTATTTGACGTATGTTGTTGTTATTGGTAACATTTAGTATACATATAGTGTCGGACAAAACATATTAGAGTGAACGACGAATGTGATGACAACATCACTGATATTTCGTAAGCTTGATACGTCTAAAATCAAGTTTTCGAATCGATATCCAGGATTTTCCCTATCCCCGCCTAATACAAGGTGTTTGAAGAATTACATATTACGACGTTTATGTTAAGGAATCAGTTCAGTAAAAATATGTTCGTAAACAGTTACTTTTACTCTGGAAATGGACTTGTAATTATGTTATCTGTCTTTATATTGTTCTGTATATATATCGGCCATGTGCAGAAGGACTGCATAGTACCTTAAGTCAAAAAAGTAGTTTCAAGATAATCGGTGTTTTGTTTTACACAAAACACCGATTATCAATACCGTTCTGTTTTCAAATAAGTGATTTTATGAAATACTAGCGCATCAGGAATTTTCTTTGCTACCCCAGAAATTCATTCTTCAAATTATTTTAACCAGACAAACTCCCGACACCTACTTTATTCGTAAACACATCGCAGCAATACATGAACAATTTTTCGTATTTTGAAAAACGCTCTAATACTCGTAATCCCAGGTATTGAATAAAAATACAATTTGGTAAAAACTGAATAAAGGTGCAAACAGACGATGCAAGCAACAGCACTCCTGAAAGTTTTTTTGGTTTATGTCTATGCTTTACTTTTAATCTTACTTTCAAGTCTGCCCACACGATGCAAGACTTTCAAAACTTTCACTGCTGTTCATACGACGCTGAAAATAAGTACATTCGGGTTGTGGAATGAACTTTCGAGTAGGGGGATGTGTAAGATATCTCAGTATTTTTCAATTGAAAAGAATAATTTTAAGTTCAAGAGGTTATTTCAATAATTAATATAAATATTAAATTTAGGGACAAAGAAAGAAATTAGTTTATTTAAAAACATTTTAATATTGTTACCAAATCTGCATAAAATGACCGCTACAGCCTGCGAAATTTTTATTTGAATTAAAAATTTCACTGTTTGCTGCGTGTTTTGGAAATTGTGTGAAATCCATCAAATCCCGGTTGAATTCGGATAATTATAAGATTTCAGTGGTCACAAGCCATAACCGCCTAAGTCGAGTTAGGACAAAATTGAGATTTTAGTGCCATCGTGCTCAGCGTGTCCAAATCTATTTGCTATCAATTTTTCATGTTTGTATCTTTTTTACACTCCTTAAAAAATGTAAAAAGAAACACCTAGCCCCATTACTTTCAATGTTAATTTGAAACTTTAAACTGCTCTCCTGAAAATTTTGAAAAACAGACTTAGGCGGTTTTGGCTTGTGACCACTGATTTGTTCATATTGAATATTCTATGTGCTTCCACGCTGTCATTGATTCCCCCTAGAAAGTAATAAGGCGATGTCGCACTTTCTGTGCTGTCCACAAGATGTGACACCACTTTTTGCAAGTAAAATCGCTGTTGCTCGCTTCGTCTGTTTGCACCTTAAGGGTAAATTATAAAAAAATCGAATTTTTCGACTTGTGTTTTTTTAAATTTAATTCAATTCAATTCAATTTAATTTTTAATTTTTAGTTGTCTAATTTTAACGGTTACTGCAAAAGTTGCGCCTTGAAGAGGAAAGTCAAATCAGATTGTTGACGTTTAACGTTGTTCAAATTTGGGACCAAAATAGTTGTTCAAAGCGTTTTTATTGTGAAGAAAACAACGTATTGACGTTATCCCGAGTGTACTGTACAATTGTCTAAAAAGCGTTTGATGATTTTCAATTAATCCAAAATTCGGTCTGTGGCATATCCATTACCGAGTAAACATATCAGGGCGATTATGAGACTCGTTAAAAGTGCCTCGTTGCGCAATAAATATTTAACCAAATAACCAAAACACGACCGCTTATTGTAAGGCGTGGCTTATTATCAAAGAATTTGCTTATTACTCGCTTAAATAATGCGAGATGCTTTTACTCGATTTTGAATTCAGCTTAGTTTTTTGATAACAAAATAATACAAACGTTTAATAATAAAGAGAACCAGATTATTTAACACTAGATTGCCCAAGCAAGTCATTTTGTCTGCTTTTTAATTTCAATTAGAAAAAAATGTATGTATATAATGTCACACTTTCTTAAAACTTTTTGACTTTTTTACGACATATAAATGCATTTATTAAATTAGTATTTAACTTCCCCCTCCTTCATTTCTGGTATATACGTATGTGCTATACCTAGAAGCAGTCATTTTTATGACTGCTTGAGTCATTTCAAATAATAAAATTACTCTTATTATTAAATTTAGTACATTGCTTATATGATCAGTTCGTCTCGATATTGAAACATTAGTTTTCATTACTTTTTTCGATTGCCGTCATATAATAACTCGTAAATATGTGATACATTGTCGATACTTGATGAGTTGCAGTTGCTCAATAAGTGAAATTTTTTCTTGTTATTCGAATCTTTAGGTAGTGATACATGTTCTAATTCAATTCTAATTCAACGTTTCAAAACAAACGTACGTTACCTGATCCTTCGAGTGCATCGCGCGCTATGCATCTTTTCGCAGCAAACACACAAAGATGTGCGAAGGCAAACACACAACGCATCAAATGGTCATCAAAACAAACAATGAACAAAAAACAACAACATCAACAATCGACGCACTGTGCTTCAAAACCAACCCCCGCTACCTGCTCCGTCGCTTGAAAGGCCGAACGATGTGCGTCGTTTCGCTTCTAACACTTGAAAGGCTTATATCGGCCTTTGCCTGCTACCCGGGTAATGAAAGGCCGGGTAGCATTACCGGGTAATGCTATTACCTGTGTATTAGCTATTACCCGGGTATTGGCTATTACCCGGGTAATGCCATATCCGGGTACCCGGACGCCCGGAATGCTAGCTACCCGGGTAGAAATCGAGAGCCCTAGTTGAGAGCTTTTTCATGACAAATAGTTGTCATTGCTCGCCGAGATGAGGCCGTAAAGAAAAATTGATGTTGGCGGAGCCGGGATCGAACCGGGATTTGAACCCCGGCCCCGCTGGCCTGTAGGCTACGCACTTAACCACGCCCCCCCGAGGTTCAAAATCAGATTGTTAAAAAAGCCCCCTTGTCAAATTATAGGCTGGCAACACCCATCATTTAATCGAGACCCACTTCCCCACTATTAACCTTCCTGGTTTGTGGAGACGTGAAATCAGACGTATTCTTTTGTAAATCCACAACAAGTTCCAATTTTCACCTTTGCCCCCTTTCCCTCGCCAAACCACCTTAATATTTTGGTTGGGAATATACTCAACAGTAGCAATCGTTTGGTATATCCCACTATTTATTGGACTTCACCTGAAACATAATAATATAAAAGATTAATTTAGTTTCGCTTTGTTTTATTGAAAAAATATCATTCTTCATTCGATTTTCTGGTAGTATTTAGCAAATCAACAGATGATATTGCATCTGAAAATAAGGAGTGATAGTTCTGTAAGGGAACATAAGCAGCAGTAATAACGCGACCAGCAAACCAACGCCCATGTAATGCATTTACTGCTAATACAGCGGTAGTTATGCTAGGACACTTCACATAAACATTTCCAGTTAGAGAAGTTTTATCAACATGGATATGTAAAACACCGCCATGTTTTCTACATTCATCTATAACATCATCACGAATTTTGCGTCCCAAGAGGGGTTACTTTCAGTTTTCGGATCAAACATATTAGAAAGCATAAAACATTGAGTGGCAATTGCAGGAGTTTGTGCCTGAGTTTGAAGAGGAATTGGTTGAGGAGCAGTGGCTAACAAAGCATTAGCTGCTGCTTGTGGTACGGCTAAGCCAGCTCCTTCTGCTAATTTGAACATTAACTGCAATCTTCCAGTTGCTCCTAAATCAATACCACTCCGATCCATTTCGTCAGTATCAAGTGAAGTAGTGTTCATATCCAATCGTTCCGTAACATTTCCAACTTTCATAGGTCGTCCGGCTAATTCAAATCCGTTTAATTGTTCTAATGCCTTTTTTGCATCTTCAGCATTATGATACTGTAACAAAATATTTATTATAAAAGTTAAAATAAAACTTAAACAAAATATTACCGTAATAAATCCATAACCCTTAGACCGTCCAGTTTCAGAATCCATTATTAATTGTATTGAATCAATTTTACCAAATGGTTCAAAAATGCCTCTTAACATATCTTCAGTAATATTGAAGTGAAGAGATCCAACATAAAGACGCATAGGACCAGTGTGGTTTTTTGGGGTAAAAGTTGGTACTGAATTAGCTATACGATTTTTCTCTGCTTGGGTGTGCTGGACTGAGATAGGTATTCCTAGAAGTTTTTGTCTGATAATCCCAAAGCAAGTGCCACTGATTCTGGATCTTTGAACTCAATGTATGCTATACCCTTAAAGCGTTTTGTCTTATTACAAGTTATTAAGCGAACATCTCGAACCTTTCCCACGCTGCCATTTTCCTAGCCCCATTACTTTCAATGTTAATTTGAAACTTTAAACTGCTCTCCTGGAAATTTTGAAAAACAGACTTAGGCGGTGGTTTGGCTTGTGACCACTGATTTGTTCATATTGAATATTCTATGTGCTTCCACGCTGTCATTGATTCCCCCTAGAAAGTAATAAGGCGATGTCGCACTTTCTGTGCTGTCCACAAGATGTGACACCACTTTTTGCAAGTAAAATCGCTGTTGCTCGCTTCGTCTGTTTGCACCTTAAGGGTAAATTATAAAAAAATCGAATTTTTCGACTTGTGTTTTTTAAATTTAATTCAATTCAATTCAATTTAATTTTTTAATTTTTAGTTGTCTAATTTTAACGGTTACTGCAAAAGTTGCGCCTTGAAGAGGAAAGTCAAATCAGATTGTTGACGTTTAACGTTGTTCAAATTTGGGACCAAAATAGTTGTTCAAAGCGTTTTTATTGTGAAGAAAACAACGTATTGACGTTATCCCGAGTGTACTGTACAATTGTCTAAAAAGCGTTTGATGATTTTCAATTAATCCAAAATTCGGTCTGTGGCATATCCATTACCGAGTAAACATATCAGGGCGATTATGAGACTCGTTAAAAGTGCCTCGTTGCGCAATAAATATTTAACCAAATAACCAAAACACGACCGCTTATTGTATAAGGCGTCGCTTATTATCAAAGAATTTGCTTATTACTCGCTTAAATAATGCGAGATGCTTTTACTCGATTTTGAATTCAGCTTAGTTTTTGATAACAAAATAATACAAACGTTTAATAATAAAGAGAACCAGATTATTTAACACTAGATTGCCCAAGCAAGTCATTTTGTCTGCTTTTTAATTTCAATTAGAAAAAAATGTATGTATATAATGTCACACTTTCTTAAAACTTTTTGACTTTTTTTACGACATATAAATGCATTTATTAAATTAGTATTTAACTTCCCCTCCTTCATTTCTGGTATATACGTATGTGCTATACCTAGAAGCAGTCATTTTTATGACTGCTTGAGTCATTTCAAATAATAAATACTCTTATTATTAAATTTAGTACATTGCTTATATGATCAGTTCGTCTCGATATTGAAACATTAGTTTTCATTACTTTTTTTCGATTGCCGTCATATAATAACTCGTAAATATGTGATACATTGTCGATACTTGATGAGTTGCAGTTGCTCAATAAGTGAAATTTTTTCTTGTTATTCGAATCTTTAGGTAGTGATACATGTTCTAATTCAATTCTAATTCAACGTTTCAAAACAAACGTACGTTACCTGATCCTTCGAGTGCATCGCGCGCTATGCATCTTTTCGCAGCAAACACACAAAGATGTGCGAAGGCAAACACACAACGCATCAAATGGTCATCAAAACAAACAATGAACAAAAAACAACAACATCAACAATCGACGCACTGTGCTTCAAAACCAACCCCCGCTACCTGCTCCGTCGCTTGAAAGGCCGAACGATGTGCGTCGTTTCGCTTCTAACACTTGAAAGGCTTATATCGGCCTTTGCCTGCTACCCGGGTAATGAAAGGCCGGGTAGCATTACCCGGGTAATGCTATTACCTGTGTATTAGCTATTACCCGGGTATTGGCTATTACCCGGGTAATGCCATATCCGGGTACCCGGACGCCCGGAATGCTAGCTACCCGGGTAGAAATCGAGAGCCCTAGTTGAGAGCTTTTTCATGACAAATAGTTGTCATTGCTCGCCGAGATGAGGCCGTAAAGAAAAATTGATGTTGGCGGAGCCGGGATCGAACCGGGATTTGAACCCGGCCCCGCTGGCCTGTAGGCTACGCACTTAACCACGCCCCCCGAGGTTCAAAATCAGATTGTTAAAAAAGCCCCCTTGTCAAATTATAGGCTGGCAACACCCATCATTTAATCGAGACCCACTTCCCCACTATTAACCTTCCTGGTTGTGGAGACGTGAAATCAGACGTATTCTTTTGTAAATCCACAACAAGTTCCAATTTTCACCTTTGCCCCCTTTCCCTCGCCAAACCACCTTAATATTTTGGTTGGGAATATACTCAACAGTAGCAATCGTTTGGTATATCCCACTATTTATTGGACTTCACCTGAAACATAATAATATAAAAGATTAATTTAGTTTCGCTTTGTTTTATTGAAAAAATATCATTCTTCATTCGATTTTCTGGTAGTATTTAGCAAATCAACAGATGATATTGCATCTGAAAATAAGGAGTGATAGTTCTGTAAGGGAACATAAGCAGCAGTAATAACGCGACCAGCAAACCAACGCCCATGTAATGCATTTACTGCTAATACAGCGGTAGTTATGCTAGGACACTTCACATAAACATTTCCAGTTAGAGAAGTTTTATCAACATGGATATGTAAAACACCGCCATGTTTTCTACATTCATCTATAACATCATCACGAATTTCTGCGTCCCAAGAGGGGTTACTTTCAGTTTTCGGATCAAACATATTAGAAAGCATAAAACATTGAGTGGCAATTGCAGGAGTTTGTGCCTGAGTTTGAAGAGGAATTGGTTGAGGAGCAGTGGCTAACAAAGCATTAGCTGCTGCTTGTGGTACGGCTAAGCCAGCTCCTTCTGCTAATTTGAACATTAACTGCAATCTTCCAGTTGCTCCTAAATCAATACCACTCCGATCCATTTCGTCAGTATCAAGTGAAGTAGTGTTCATATCCAATCGTTCCGTAACATTTCCAACTTTCATAGGTCGTCCGGCTAATTCAAATCCGTTTAATTGTTCTAATGCCTTTTTTGCATCTTCAGCATTATGATACTGTAACAAAATATTTATTATAAAAGTTAAAATAAAACTTAAACAAAATATTACCGTAATAAATCCATAACCCTTAGACCGTCCAGTTTCAGAATCCATTATTAATTGTATTGAATCAATTTACCAAATGGTTCAAAAATGCCTCTTAACATATCTTCAGTAATATTGAAGTGAAGAGATCCAACATAAAGACGCATAGGACCAGTGTGGTTTTTTGGGGTAAAAGTTGGTACTGAATTAGCTATACGATTTTTCTCTGCTTGGGTGTGCTGGACTGAGATAGGTATTCCTAGAAGTTTTTGTCCTGATAATCCCAAAGCAAGTGCCACTGATTCTGGATCTTTGAACTCAATGTATGCTATACCCTTAAAGCGTTTTGTCTTATTACAAGTTATTAAGCGAACATCTCGAACCTTTCCCACGCTGCCATTTTCCTAGCCCCATTACTTTCAATGTTAATTTGAAACTTTAAACTCTCTGGAAATTTTGAAAAACAGACTTAGGCGGTTATGGCTTGTGACCACTGATTTGTTCATATTGAATATTCTATGTGCTTCCACGCTGTCATTGATTCCCCCTAGAAAGTAATAAGGCGATGTCGCACTTTCTGTGCTGTCCACAAGATGTGACACCACTTTTTGCAAGTAAAATCGCTGTTGCTCGCTTCGTCTGTTTGCACCTTAAGGGTAAATTATAAAAAAATCGAATTTTTCGACTTGTGTTTTTTTAAATTTAATTCAATTCAATTCAATTTAATTTTTTAATTTTTAGTTGTCTAATTTTAACGGTTACTGCAAAAGTTGCGCCTTGAAGAGGAAAGTCAAATCAGATTGTTGACGTTTAACGTTGTTCAAATTTGGGACCAAAATAGTTGTTCAAAGCGTTTTTATTGTGAAGAAAACAACGTATTGACGTTATCCCGAGTGTACTGTACAATTGTCTAAAAAGCGTTTGATGATTTTCAATTAATCCAAAATTCGGTCTGTGGCATATCCATTACCGAGTAAACATATCAGGGCGATTATGAGACTCGTTAAAAGTGCCTCGTTGCGCAATAAATATTTAACCAAATAACCAAAACACGACCGCTTATTGTATAAGGCGTCGCTTATTATCAAAGAATTTGCTTATTACTCGCTTAAATAATGCGAGATGCTTTTACTCGATTTTGAATTCAGCTTAGTTTTTGATAACAAAATAATACAAACGTTTATAATAAAGAGAACCAGATTATTTAACACTAGATTGCCCAAGCAAGTCATTTTGTCTGCTTTTTAATTTCAATTAGAAAAAAATGTATGTATATAATGTCACACTTTCTTAAAACTTTTTGACTTTTTTTACGACTATAAATGCATTATTAAATTAGTATTTAACTTCCCCCTCCTTCATTTCTGGTATATACGTATGTGCTATACCTAGAAGCAGTCATTTTATGACTGCTTGAGTCATTTCAAATAATAAATGACTCTTATTATTAAATTTAGTACATTGCTTATGATCAGTTCGTCTCGATATTGAAACATTAGTTTTCATTACTTTTTTTCGATTGCCGTCATATAATAACTCGTAAATATGTGATACATTGTCGATACTTGATGAGTTGCAGTTGCTCAATAAGTGAAATTTTTCTTGTTATTCGAATCTTTAGGTAGTGATACATGTTCTAATTCAATTCTAATTCAACGTTTCAAAACAAACGTACGTTACCTGATCCTTCGAGTGCATCGCGCGCTATGCATCTTTTCGCAGCAAACACACAAAGATGTGCGAAGGCAAACACACAACGCATCAAATGGTCATCAAAACAAACAATGAACAAAAACAACAACATCAACAATCGACGCACTGTGCTTCAAAACCAACCCCCGCTACCTGCTCCGTCGCTTGAAAGGCCGAACGATGTGCGTCGTTTCGCTTCTAACACTTGAAAGGCTTATATCGGCCTTTGCCTGCTACCCGGGTAATGAAAGGCCGGGTAGCATTACCCGGGTAATGCTATTACCTGTGTATTAGCTATTACCCGGGTATTGGCTATTACCCGGGTAATGCCATATCCGGGTACCCGGACGCCCGGAATGCTAGCTACCCGGGTAGAAATCGAGAGCCCTAGTTGAGAGCTTTTTCATGACAAATAGTTGTCATTGCTCGCCGAGATGAGGCCGTAAAGAAAAATTGATGTTGGCGGAGCCGGGATCGAACCGGGATTTGAACCCCGGCCCCGCTGGCCTGTAGGCTACGCACTTAACCACGCCCCCCCGAGGTTCAAAATCAGATTGTTAAAAAAGCCCCCTTGTCAAATTATAGGCTGGCAACACCCATCATTTAATCGAGACCCACTTCCCCACTATTAACCTTCCTGGTTTGTGGAGACGTGAAATCAGACGTATTCTTTTGTAAATCCACAACAAGTTCCAATTTTCACCTTTGCCCCCTTTCCCTCGCCAAACCACCTTAATATTTTGGTTGGGAATATACTCAACAGTAGCAATCGTTTGGTATATCCCACTATTTATTGGACTTCACCTGAAACATAATAATATAAAAGATTAATTTAGTTTCGCTTTGTTTTATTGAAAAAATATCATTCTTCATTCGATTTTCTGGTAGTATTTAGCAAATCAACAGATGATATTGCATCTGAAAATAAGGAGTGATAGTTCTGTAAGGGAACATAAGCAGCAGTAATAACGCGACCAGCAAACCAACGCCCATGTAATGCATTTACTGCTAATACAGCGGTAGTTATGCTAGGACACTTCACATAAACATTTCCAGTTAGAGAAGTTTTATCAACATGGATATGTAAAACACCGCCATGTTTTCTACATTCATCTATAACATCATCACGAATTTCTGCGTCCCAAGAGGGGTTACTTTCAGTTTTCGGATCAAACATATTAGAAAGCATAAAACATTGAGTGGCAATTGCAGGAGTTTGTGCCTGAGTTTGAAGAGGAATTGGTTGAGGAGCAGTGGCTAACAAAGCATTAGCTGCTGCTTGTGGTACGGCTAAGCCAGCTCCTTCTGCTAATTTGAACATTAACTGCAATCTTCCAGTTGCTCCTAAATCAATACCACTCCGATCCATTTCGTCAGTATCAAGTGAAGTAGTGTTCATATCCAATCGTTCCGTAACATTTCCAACTTTCATAGGTCGTCCGGCTAATTCAAATCCGTTTAATTGTTCTAATGCCTTTTTTGCATCTTCAGCATTATGATACTGTAACAAAATATTTATTATAAAAGTTAAAATAAAACTTAAACAAAATATTACCGTAATAAATCCATAACCCTTAGACCGTCCAGTTTCAGAATCCATTATTAATTGTATTGAATCAATTTTACCAAATGGTTCAAAAATGCCTCTTAACATATCTTCAGTAATATTGAAGTGAAGAGATCCAACATAAAGACGCATAGGACCAGTGTGGTTTTTGGGGTAAAAGTTGGTACTGAATTAGCTATACGATTTTTCTCTGCTTGGGTGTGCTGGACTGAGATAGGTATTCCTAGAAGTTTTTGTCCTGATAATCCCAAAGCAAGTGCCACTGATTCTGGATCTTTGAACTCAATGTATGCTATACCCTTAAAGCGTTTTGTCTTATTACAAGTTATTAAGCGAACATCTCGAACCTTTCCCACGCTGCCATTTTCCTAGCCCCATTACTTTCAATGTTAATTTGAAACTTTAAACTGCTCTCCTGGAAATTTTGAAAAACAGACTTAGGCGGTTATGGCTTGTGACCACTGATTTGTTCATATTGAATATTCTATGTGCTTCCACGCTGTCATTGATTCCCCCTAGAAAGTAATAAGGCGATGTCGCACTTTCTGTGCTGTCCACAAGATGTGACACCACTTTTTGCAAGTAAAATCGCTGTTGCTCGCTTCGTCTGTTTGCACCTTAAGGGTAAATTATAAAAAAATCGAATTTTTCGACTTGTGTTTTTTAAATTTAATTCAATTCAATTCAATTTAATTTTTTAATTTTTTAGTTGTCTAATTTTAACGGTTACTGCAAAAGTTGCGCCTTGAAGAGGAAAGTCAAATCAGATTGTTGACGTTTAACGTTGTTCAAATTTGGGACCAAAATAGTTGTTCAAAGCGTTTTTATTGTGAAGAAAACAACGTATTGACGTTATCCCGAGTGTACTGTACAATTGTCTAAAAAGCGTTTGATGATTTTCAATTAATCCAAAATTCGGTCTGTGGCATATCCATTACCGAGTAAACATATCAGGGCGATTATGAGACTCGTTAAAAGTGCCTCGTTGCGCAATAAATATTTAACCAAATAACCAAAACACGACCGCTTATTGTATAAGGCGTCGCTTATTATCAAAGAATTTGCTTATTACTCGCTTAAATAATGCGAGATGCTTTTACTCGATTTTGAATTCAGCTTAGTTTTTTGATAACAAAATAATACAAACGTTTAATAATAAAGAGAACCAGATTATTTAACACTAGATTGCCCAAGCAAGTCATTTTGTCTGCTTTTTAATTTCAATTAGAAAAAAATGTATGTATATAATGTCACACTTTCTTAAAACTTTTTGACTTTTTTTACGACATATAAATGCATTTATTAAATTAGTATTTAACTTCCCCCTCCTTCATTTCTGGTATATACGTATGTGCTATACCTAGAAGCAGTCATTTTTATGACTGCTTTTATTTATGACTGCTTGAGTCATTTCAAATAATAAAATGACTCTTATTATTAAATTTAGTACATTGCTTATATGATCAGTTCGTCTCGATATTGAAACATTAGTTTTCATTACTTTTTTTCGATTGCCGTCATATAATAACTCGTAAATATGTGATACATTGTCGATACTTGATGAGTTGCAGTTGCTCAATAAGTGAAATTTTTTCTTGTTATTCGAATCTTTAGGTAGTGATACATGTTCTAATAAGGTGATTATTGTATTATTTTTCGCTCAAAATTTATGAAAAAAATGTCGAATGAAGTGTTAATAATATGCAAAATATAAAAAAAATATATTTAACCAATTTCTTTATACATTAGTTATTCTTTTACAAGGCAGTCATTTTGACTGCTTCCGGGCAATCTAGGTATATACAAAGTGTCGGTCTTTCTAGTGTTAAAATCGGCACTCTTCAGTTTGTACTTCAAAACAAACGTACGTTACCTGATCCTTCGAGTGCATCGCGCGCTATGCATCTTTTCGCAGCAAACACACAAAGATGTGCGAAGGCAAACACACAACGCATCAAATGGTCATCAAAACAAACAACGAAAAAAAACAACAACATCAACAATCGACGCACTGTGCTTCAAAACCAACCCCCGCTACCTGCTCCGTCGCTTGAAATGCCGAACGATGTGCGTCGTTTCGCTTCTAACACTCGAAAGGCTTATATCGGCCTTTGCCTGCTACCCGGGTAATGAAACCGGGTAGCATTACCCGGGTAATGCTATTACCTGTGTATTAGCTATTACCCGGGTATTGGCTATTACCCGGGTATTGCTATTACCCGGGTAATGCCATATCCGGGTACCCGGACGCCCGGAATGCTAGCTACCCGGGTAGAAATCGAGATCCCTAGTTGAGAGCTTTTTCATGACAAATAGTTGTCATTGCTCGCCGAGATGAGGCCGTAAAGAAAAATTGATGTTGGCGGAGCCGGGATCGAACCGGGATTTGAACCCCGGCCCCGCTGGCCTGTAGGCTACGCACTTAGCCACGCCCCCCCGAGGTTCAAAATCAGATTGTTAAAAAAGCCCCCTTGTCAAATTATAGGCTGGCAACACCCATCATTTAATCGAGACCCACTTCCCCACTATTAACCTTCCTGGTTTGTGGAGACGTGAAATCAGACGTATTCTATTGTAAATCCACAACAAGTTCCAATTTTCACCTTTGCCCCCTTTCCCTCGCCAAACCACCTTAATATTTTTGGTTGGGAATATACTCAACAGTAGCAATCGTTTGGTATATCCCACTATTTATTTGACTTCACCTGAAACATAATAATATAAAGATTAATTTAGTTTCGCTTTGTTTTATTGAAAAAATATCATTCTTCATTCGATTTTCTGGTAGTATTTAGCAAATCAACAGATGATATTGCATCTGAAAATAAGGAGTGATAGTTCTGTAAGGGAACATAAGCAGCAGTAATAACGCGACCAGCAAACCAACGCCCATGTAATGCATTTACTGCTAATACAGCGGTAGTTATGCTAGGACACTTCACATAAACATTTCCAGTTAGAGAAGTTTTATCAACATGGATATGTAAACACCGCCATGTTTTCTACATTCATCTATAACATCATCACGAATTTCTGCGTCCCAAGAGGGGTTACTTTCAGTTTTCGGATCAAACATATTAGAAAGCATAAAACATTGAGTGGCAATTGCAGGAGTTTGTGCCTGAGTTTGAAGAGGAATTGGTTGAGGAGCAGTGGCTAACAAAGCATTAGCTGCTGCTTGTGGTACGGCTAAGCCAGCTCCTTCTGCTAATTTGAACATTAACTGCAATCTTCCAGTTGCTCCTAAATCAATACCACTCCGATCCATTTCGTCAGTATCAAGTGAAGTCGTGTTCATATCCAATCGTTCCGTAACATTTCCAACTTTCATAGGTCGTCCGGCTAATTCAAATCCGTTTAATTGTTCTAATGCCTTTTTTGCATCTTCAGCATTATGATACTGTAACAAAATATTTATTATAAAAGTTAAAATAAAACTTAAACAAAATATTACCGTAATAAATCCATAACCCTTAGACCGTCCAGTTTCAGAATCCATTATTAATTGTATTGAATCAATTTTACCAAATGGTTCAAAAATGCCTCTTAACATATCTTCAGTAATATTGAAGTGAAGAGATCCAACATAAAGACGCATAGGACCAGTGTGGTTTTTTGGGGTAAAAGTTGGTACTGAATTAGCTATACGATTTTTCTCTGCTTGGGTGTGCTGGACTGAGATAGGTATTCCTAAAAGTTTTTGTCCTGATAATCCCAAAGCAAGTGCCACTGATTCTGGATCTTTGAACTCAATGTATGCTATACCCTTAAAGCGTTTTGTCTTATTACAAGTTATTAAGCGAACATCTCGAACCTTTCCCACGCTGGAAAAGAATTCCTCTAAATCTCTAGCTCTAATGCGTTGAGATAACTGCATGCAAAAAACTGTTCGAGCATCACGCTCTTCAGGACTAAGATCTGCTCTCGGTGACCTATCTCCTAAACCGTTCGGAGGTGTTCGTCCTCGCCTGAATGGACGTGGTGAAGTACTTCGGCGTCTATACAGTAGTAAAAGAATTTTATTAAATAAAACAATGTTGTATGGCATTTAACTTATAACTTGTTAGCCAAAAAGTTTTGACAAAAAATTGATTCTAAAGTATCACATACTTTCTTTTATTACTATTTAAACAAAAAATAATGTTAATGGTTGAAGTTGATAAACAATGTTCAATGTCCTAGGTCTTAGTGTAGGTGCAATATATAGGGATTGTAGGGAAAGTCTCCACTTTGTTGTGTGGAAGGGACGCGTACCCAGCCGAAGTTTTCCGATAATCATTTACATGTTGATATTGAAAGGTGAGCGATCGAAGATCATATTGTGTAAATAAGAGAATATTTTCTGCACCACAAATTTACAGATATATTTATTTTTCTGCAACAACCCAATTCTTTCGACGATTTTCTTCTGCCGATTGCAAACATTATTTTAATTATTTCACAGAAATAATTATACTTTTTATAATAAATTGTATTTTTTGTCCGTTATTGTTCAAATGTTATTTTAGAAGCAATTGTAGTAGCATTTCGTATGACACAACAAACACAACCTTTATTTAAATCAAATGTTCTGCGCTAATAAGTTACCTACTCGCACACGACATAACATACCTTTTTTCCCGCGAACGTGAACGTTTTCCGGATCGACTTCGTCTGGGGCTATGTTTGTGATCTCTAGATCGATTTTCACGTCTGTCTCTTGATCTACTTTTTCTACGATCAGAGTAAAACTTACTTCTCTCGTGCAATTGAGTATGTGCTTTACGATTTTTGAT
>JAFDUT010000291.1:0-29639 GCA_017309665.1 Coelopa frigida
CTTAATGGCGGGAAATAGAAAAATGACGGACTATAATCAATAGTGGATCCACCCACTGCCACTTCTACAAATTTTGGAAATGACATGGTGTGGAACCCGTTCAACCGAATTTTTTGAAATTTGGCATGTATATTTTAATGACGGACAATAATCAATATTGGACCCTCCCACTGCCACGCCTACAAATTTTGAAAAATAGAAATATAGAAAAATGGCGGACTATAATCAATAGTGGACCCGCCCACTGCCACGCCTAAAAATTTTGAAAATGACATGGTGTGGAACCCGTTCATCCGATTTCTTTGAAATTTGGCATGTGGATCTTAATGGTGGAAAATAGAAAAATGACGGAATATAATCAATAGTGGACTCGCCCACTGCCACGCCTACAAATTTTGAAAATGACATGGTGTGAAACCCGTTCAACCGATTTCTTTGAAATTTGGCATGTGGATCTTAATGACGGAAAATAGAAAAATGACGGACTATAATCAATATTGGACCCGCCCAATGCCACGTCTACAAATTTTGTAAATGACATGGTGTGAAACCCGTTCAACCGATTTCTTTGAAATTTGGCATGTGGATCTTAATGGCGGAAAATAGAAAAATGACGGACTATAATCAATAGTGGATCCACCCACTGCCACTCCTACAAATTTTGAAAATGACATGGTGTGGAACCCGTTCAACCGATTTTTTGAAATTTGGCATGTATATTTTAATGCCGGACAATAATCAATATTGGACCCTCCCACTGCCACGCCTACAAATTTTGAAAAAATAGATATATAGAAAAATGGCGGACTATAATCAATAGTGGACCCGCCCACTGCCACGCCTAAAAATTTTGAAAATGACATGGTGTGGAACCCGTTCATCCGATTTCTTTGAAATTTGGCATGTGGATCTTAATGGCGGAAAATAGAAAAATGACGGAATATAATCAATAGTGGACCCGCCCACTGCCACGCCTACAAATTTTGAAAAGGACATGGTGTGAAACCCGTTCAACCGATTTCTTTGAAATTTGGCATGTGGATCTTAATGGCGGAAAATGGAAAAATGACGGAATATAATCAATAGTGGACCCGCCCAATGCCACGTCTACAAATTTTGTAAATGACATGGTGTGAAACCCGTTCAACCGATTTCTTTGAAATTTGGCATGTGGATCTTAATGGCGGAAAATAGAAAAATGACGGACTATAATCAATAGTCGATCCACCCACTGCCACTCCTACAAATTTTGAAAATGACATGGTGTGGAACCCGTTCAACCGATTTTTTTGAAATTTGGCATGTATATTTTAATGACGGACAATAATCAATATGGACCCTTCCACTGCCACGCCTACAAATTTTGAAAAATAGAAATATAGAAAATGGCGGACTATAATCAATAGTGGACCCGCCCACTGCCACGCCTAAAAATTTTGAAAAAGACATGGTGTGGAACCCGTTCCGATTTCTTTGAAATTTGGCATGTGGATCTTAATGGCGGAAAATAGAAAAATGACGGACTATAATCAATAGTGGACCCGCCCACTGCCACGCCTACAAATTTTGAAAATGATATGGTGTGAAACCCGTTCAACGATTTTTTTGAAATTTGGCATGTATATTTTAATGGCGGACTATAATCAATATTGGACCCGCCCATTGCCACGCCTACAAATTTTGAAAATGACATGGTGTGAAACCCGTTCAACCGATTTTTTGAAATTTGGCATGTGGATCTTAATGGCGGAAATAGAAAAATGCCGGACTGTAATCAATAGTGGACCCGCCCACTGCCACGCCTAAAATTTTGAAAATGACATGGTGTGGAACCCGTTCAACCGATTTTTTGAAATTTGGCATGTATTTTAATGGCGGACTAATCAATATTGGACCCGCCCACTGCCACGCCTACAAATTTTGAAAAAATAGAATATAGAAAAATGTCGGACTATAATCAATAGTGGACCCGCCCACTGCCACGCCTAAAAATTTTGAAAATGACATGGATTGGAACCCGTTCATCCGATTTCTTTGAAATTTGGCATGTGGATCTTAATGACGGAAAATAGAAAAATGACGGACTACAATCAATAGTGGACCCGCCCACTGCCACGCCTAAAAATTTTGAAAATGACATGGTGTGGAACCCGTTCAACCGATTTTTTGAAATTTGGCATGTGGATCTTAATGGCGGAAAATAGAAAATGACGGAATATAATCAATAGTGGACCCGCCCACTGCCACGCCTACAAATTTTGAAAATGACATGGTGTGGAACCCGTTCAACCGATTTTTTGAAATTTGGCATGTGGATCTTAATGGCGGAAAACAGAAAAATTACGGAATATAATCAATTGTGGACCCGCCCACTTCCACGCCTAAAAATTTTAAAAATGACATGTGGTACTCGTTCATCCGATTTCTTTGAAATTTGGCATGTAGATCTTAATGGCGGAAAATAGAAAAATGACGGACTATAATCAATAGTGGACCCGACCACTGCCACGCCTTAACAATTTTGAAAATGACATGGTGTGGAACCCGTTCAACCGATTTCTTTGAAATTTGGCATGTGGATCTTAATAGCGGAAAATGGAAAAATGGCGGACTATAATCAATAGTAAACCCGCCCACTGCCACGCTAACAATTTTGAAAATGACATGGTGTGGAACCCGTTCAACCGATTTCTTTGAAATTTGGCATGTAGATCTTAATGGCGGAAAATAGAAAAATGGCGGACTATAATCAATAGTGGACCCGCCCACTGTCACGCTAACAATTTTGAAAATGACATGGTGTGAAACCCGTTCAACCGATTTCTTTGAAATTTGGCATGTGGATCTTAATGGCGGAAAATAGAAAAATGGCGGACTATAATCAATAGTGGACCCGACCACTGCCACGCTTAACAATTTTGAAAATGACATGGTGTAGAACCCGTTCAACCGATTTCTTTGAAATTTGGCATGTGGATCTTAATAGCGGAAAATGGAAAAATGGCGGACTATAATCAATTAGTTGGTACCCGCCCAACTGCCACGCCCTACAAATTTTGAACAATGACATGGTGTGAAACCCGTTCAACCGATTTTTTTTTTGAAAATTGGCATGTATATTTTAATGGCGGACTATAATCAATATTGGACCCGCCCATTGCCCCGCCTACAAATTTTGAAAATGACATGGTGTGAAACTCGTTCAACCGATTTCTTTGAAATTTGGCTTGTGGATCTTAATGGCGGAAAATAGAAAAATGACGGACTATATTAATAGTGGACCCGCCCACTGCCACGCCTACAAATTTTGAAAATGACATGGTGTGGAACCCGTTCAACCGATTTTTTTTTGAAAATTGGCATGTATATTTTAATGGCGGACTATAATCAATATTGGACCCGCCCACTGCCACGCCTACAAATTTTGAAAAAATAGATATATAGAAAAATGGCGGACTATAATCAATTGTGGACCCGCCCACTGCCACACCTAAAAATTTTGAAAATGACATGGTGTGGAACCCGTTCATCCGGTTTCTTTGAAATTTGGCATGTGGATCTTAATGACGGAAAATAGAAAAATGACGGACTACAATTAATAGTGGACCCGCCCACTGCCACGCCTAAAAATTTTGAAAATGACATGGTGTGGAACCCGTTCAACCGATTTTTTTGAAATTTGGCATGTGGGTCTTAATGGCGGAAAATAGAAAAATGACGGAATATAATCAAGAGTGGACCCGCCCACTGCCACGCCTACAAATTTTGAAAATGACATGGTGTGAAACCCGTTCAACCGATTTCTTTGAAATTTGGCATGTGGATCTTAATGGCGGAAAATAGAAAAATGGCGGACTATAATCAATAGTGGACCCGACCACTGCCACGCTTAACAATTTTGAAAATGACATGGTGTGGAACCCGTTGATCCAATTTCTTTGAAATTTGGCATGTGGATCTTAATAGCGGAAAATGGAAAAATGGCGGACTATAATCAATAGTGAACCCGCCCACTGCCACGCCTACAAATTTTGAAAATGACATGGTGTGAAACCCGTTCATCCAATTTTTTTGAAATTTGGCATGTGGATCTTAATGGCGGAAAATAGAAAAATGGCGGACTATAATCAATAGTGGACCCGACCACTGCCACGCTTAACAATTTTGAAAATGACATGGTGTGGAACCCGTTCAACCGATTTCTTTGAAATTTGGCATGTGGATCTTAATAGCGGAAAATAGAAAAATGGCGGACTATAATCAATAGTGGACCCGCCCACTGTCACGCTTAACAATTTTGAAAATGACATGGTGTGGAACCCGTTCAACCGATTTCTTTGAAATTTGGCATGTGGATCTTAATAGCGGAAAATGGAAAAATGGCGGACTATAATCAATAGTGAACCCGCCCACTGCCACGCCTAAAAATTTTGAAAATGACATGGTGTGGAACCCGTTCAACCATTTTTTTTGAAATTTGGCATGTATATTTTAATGGCGGACTATAATCAATATTGGACCCGCCCATTGCCCCGCCTACAAATTTTGAAAATGACATGGTGTGAAACTCGTTCTACCGATTTCTTTGAAATTTGGCTTGTGGATCTTAATGGCGGAAAATAGAAAAATGACGGACTATATCAATAGTGGACCCGCCCACTGCCACGCCTACATATTTTGAAAATGACATGGTGTGGAACCCGTTCAACCGATTTTTTTTTGAAAATTGGCATGTATATTTTAATGGCGGACTATAATCAATATTGGACCCGCCCACTGCCACGCCTACAAATTTTGAAAAAATAGAAATATAGAAAAATGGCGTACTATAATCAATTGTGGACCCGCCCACTGCCACACCTAAAAATTTTGAAAATGACATGGTGTGGAACCCGTTCATCCGGTTTCTTTGAAATTTGGCATGTGATCTTAATGACGGAAAATAGAAAATGACGGACTACAATCAATAGTGGACCCGCCCACTGCCACGCCTAAAAATTTTGAAAATGACATGGTGTGGAACCCGTTCAACCGATTTTTTTGAAATTTGGCATGTGGATCTTAATGGGGAAAATAGAAAAATGACGGACTATAATCAATAGTGGACCCGCCCACTTGCCACGCCTACAAATTTTGAAAATGACATGGTGTGAACCCGTTCAACCGATTTCTTTGAAATTTGGCATGTGGATCTTAATGGCGGAAAATAGAAAATGACGGTACTATAATCAATAGTGGAACCGCCCATGCCACGCCTAAAATTTGAAAATGACATGGTGTGGAACCCGTTCAACCGATTTTTTTGAAATTTGGCATGTGGATCTTAATGTGGAAAATGAAAAATGACGGACTATAATCAATAGTGGACCCGCCCACTGCCACGCCTACAAATTTTGAAAATGACATGGTGTGGAACCCGTTCAATCCGATTTTTTGAAATTTGGCATGTGATCTTAATGGCGGAAATAGAAAAATGACGGACTATAATCAATAGTGGACCCGCCCACTGCCACGCCTAAAAATTTTGAAAATGACATGGTGTGGAACCCGTTCAACGATTTTTTGAAATTTGGGCATGTGGATCTTAATGGCGGAAAATAGAAAAATGGCGGACTATAATCAATAGTGGACCCGCCCACTGCCACGCCTACAAATTTTGAAAATGACATGGTGTGGAACCCGTTCAACCGATTTCTTTGAAATTTGGCATGTGGATCTTAATGGCGGAAAATAGAAAAATGGCGGACTATAATCAATAGTGGACCCGCCCACTGCCACGCCTAAAAATTTGAAAATGACATGGTGTGGAACCCGTTTCAACCGATTTTTTTGAAATTTGGCATGTGGATCTTAATGGCGGAAAATAGAAAAATGACGGATATAATCAATAGTGGACCCGCCCACTGCCACGCCTACAAATTTTGAAAATGACATGGTGTGGAACCCGTTCAACCGATTTCTTTGAAATTTGGCATGTGGATCTTAATGGCGGAAAATAGAAAAATGACGGACTATAATCAATAGTGGACCCGACCACTGCCACGCCTAAAAATTTTGAAAATGACATGGTGTGGAACCCGTTCAACCGATTTCTTTGAAATTGGCATGTGGATCTTAATGGCGGAAAATAGAAAAATGGACGGACTATAATCAATAGTGGACCCGCCACTGCCACGCCTAAAAATTTTGAAAATGACATGGTGTGGAAACCCGTTCAAACCGATTTTTTTGAAATTTGGCATGTGGATCTTAATGGCGGAAAATAGAAAAATGACGGACTATAATCAATAGTGGACCCGCCCACTGCCACGCCTACAAATTTTGAAAATGACATGGTGTGGAAACCCGTTCAACCGATTTCTTTGAAATTTGGCATGTGGATCTTAATGGCGGAAAATAGAAAAATGACGGACTATAATCAATAGTGGACCCGCCCACTGCCACGCCTACAAATTTTGAAATGACATGGTGTGAAACCCGTTCAACCGATTTTTTTGTTGAAATTTGGCATGTGATCTTAATGCGGAAATATAAAAATGACGGAATATAAGTCAATAGTGGCCCGCCCACTGCCACGCCTAAAAATTTTGAAAATGACATGGTGTGGAACCCGTTCAACCGATTTCTTTGAAATTTGGCATGTGGATCTTAATGCGGAAAATAGAAAAATGACGGACTATAATCAATAGTGGACCCGCCCACTGCCACGCCTACAAATTTTGAAAATGACATGGTGTGGGAAACCCGTTCAACCGATTTCTTTGAAATTTGGCATGTGGATCTTAATGGCGGAAAATAGAAAAATGACGGACTATAATCAATAGTGGACCCGCCCACTGCCACGCCTACAAATTTGAAAATGACATGGTGTGAAACCCGTTCAACCGATTTCTTTGAAATTTGGCATGTGGATCTTAATGCGGAAAATAGAAAAATGACGGACTATAATCAATAGTGGACCCGACCACTGCCACGCCTAAAATTTTGAAAATGACATGGTGTGAAACCCGTTCAACCGATTTTTTTGAAATTTGGCATGTGGATCTTAATGGCGGACTATAATCAATAGTGGACCCGCCCATGCCACGCCTACAAATTTTGAAAATGACATGGTGTGGAACCCGTTCAACCGATTTTTTGAAATTTGGCATTATATTTTAATGGCGGACTATAATCAATATGGACCCAACCATTGCCACGCCTACAAATTTTGAAAATGACATGGTGTGAAACCCGTTCAACCGATTTTTAAAATTGGCAAGTGGATCTTAATGGCAGAAAATAGAAAAATGACGGACTATAATCAATAGTGGACCCGCCACTGCCACGCCTACAAATTTAAAAATTATAAATATAGAAAAATGGGCTGACTATAATCAATAGTGGACCCGCCACTGCCACGCCTACAAATTTTGAAAATGACATGGTGTGAACCCGTTCAACCGATTTCTTTGAAATTTGGCATGTGGATCTTAATGGCGGAAAATAGAAAAATGACGGACTATAATCAATAGTGGACCCGCCACTGCCACGCCTACAAATTTTGAAAATGACATGGTGTGGAACCCGTTCAACCGATTTCTTTGAAATTTGGCATGTGGATCTTAATGGCGGAAAATAGAAAAATGACGGACTATAATCAATAGTGGACCCGCCCACTGCCACGCCTAAAAATTTTGAAAATGACATGGTGTGGAACCCGTTCAACCGATTTTTTTGAAATTTGGCATGTGGATCTTAATGGCGGAAAATAGAAAAATGCGGAATTAATCAATAGTGGACCCGCCCACTGCCACGCCTACAAATTTTGAAATGACATGGTGTGAAACCCGTTCAACCGATTTCTTTGAAATTTGGCATGTGGATCTTAATGGCGGAAAATAGAAAAATGACGGACTATAATCAATAGTGGACCCGCCCACTGCCACGCCTACAAATTTTGAAAATGACATGGTGTGAAACCCGTTCAACCGATTTTTTTTTGAAATTGGCATGTATTATTTTAATGGCGGACTATAATCAATATTGGACCCGCCCACTGCCACGCCTAAAAATTTTGAAAAAATAGAAATATAGAAAAATGGCGACTATAATCAATTGTGGACCCGCCCACTGCCACACCTAAAAATTTTGGAAAATGACATGGTGTGGAACCCGTTCATCCGGTTTCTTTGAAATTTGGCATGTGGATCTTAATGACGGAAAATAGAAAAATGACGGACTACAATCAATAGTGGACCCGCCCACTGCCACGCCTAAAAATTTTGAAAATGACATGGTGTGGAACCCGTTCAACCGATTTTTTTGAAGTTGGCATGTGGATCTTAATGGCGGAAAATAGAAAAATGACGGAATATAATCAATAGTGGACCCGCCCACTGCCACGCCTACAAATTTTGAAAATGACATGGTGTGAAACCCGTTCAACCGATTTCTTTGAAATTTGGCATGTGGATTTAATGGCGGAAAATAGAAAAATGACGGTCTATAATCAATAGTGGACCCGACCACTGCCACGCCTAATAATTTTGAAAATGACATGGTGTGAAACCCGTTCAACCGATTTTTTTGAAATTTGGCATGTGGATCTTAATGGCGGACTATAATCAATAGTGGACCCGCCCACTGCCACGCCTACAAATTTTGAAAATGACATGGTGTGGAACCCGTTCAACCGATTTTTTGAAATTTGGCATTTATATTTTAATGGCGGACTATAATCAATATGGGACCCAACCATTGCCACGCCTACAAATTTTGAAATGACATGGTGTGAAACCCGTTCAACCGATTTCTTTAAAATTTGGCAAGTGGGATCTTAATGGCAGAAAATAGAAAAATGACGGACTATAATCAATAGTGGACCCGTCCACTGCCACGCCTACAAATTTTAAAAAATATAAATATAGAAAAATGGCTGACTATAATCAATAGTGGACCCGCCCACTGCCACGCTAAAAATTTGAAAATGACATGGTGTGGAACCCGTTCAATCCGATTTCTTTGAAATTTGGCATGTGGATCTTAATGAGCGGAAAATAGAAAAATGACGGACTATAATCAATAGTGGACCCGCCCACTGCCACGCCTAAAAATTTTGAAAATGACATGGTGTGGAACCCGTTCAACCGATTTCTTTGAAATTTGGCATGTGGATCTTAATGGCGGAAAATAGAAAAATGACGGACTATAATCAATAGTGGACCCGCCCACTGCCACGCCTACAAATTTTGAAAATGACATGGTGTGAAACCCGTTCAACCGATTTCTTTGAAATTTGGCATGTGGATCTTAATGGCGGAAAATAGAAAAATGGCGGACTATAATCAATAGTGGACCCGCCCACTGCCACGCCTACAAATTTTGAAAATGACATGGTGTGAAACCCGTTCAACCGATTTTTTTTGAAATTTGGCATGTGGATCTTAATGGCGGAAAATAGAAAATGACGGACTATAATCAATAGTGGACCCGCCCACTGCCACGCCTAAAAATTTTGAAAAAATAGAAATATAGAAAAATGGCGGACTATAATCAATTGTGGACCCGCCCACTGCCACACCTAAAAATTTTTGAAAATGACATGTGTGGAACCCGTTCATCCGGTTTCTTTGAAATTTGGCATGTGGATCTTAATGACGGAAATAGAAAAATGACGGACTACAATCAATAGTGGACCCGCCCACTGCCACGCCTAAAAATTTTGAAAATGACATGGTGTGGAACCCGTTCAACCGATTTTTTTGAAAGTTGGCATGTGGATCTTAATGGCGGAAAATAGAAAAATGACGGAATATAATCAATAGTGGACCCGCCCACTGCCACGCCTACAAATTTTGAAAATGACATGGTGTGAAACCCGTTCAACCGATTTCTTTGAAATTTGGCATGTGGATCTTAATGGCGGAAAATAGAAAATGACGGTCTATAATCAATAGTGGACCCGACCACTGCCACGCCTAATAATTTGAAAATGACATGGTGTGAACCCGTTCAACCGATTCTTTGAATTTGGCATGTGGATCTTAATGGCGGAAAATAGAAAAATGACGGACTATAATCAATAGTGGACCCGCCCACTGCCACGCCTACAAATTTTGAAAATGACATGGTGTAGAACCCGTTCAACCGATTTTTTTGAAATTTGGCATGTGGAATCTTAATGGCGGGAAATAGGAAAAATTACGGACTAATAATCAATAGGGGACCCGCCCACTGCCACGCCTACAAATTTGAAAATGACATGGTGTGGAACCCGTTCAACCGAATTCTTTTGAATTTGGCATGTGGATCTTAATGGCGGAAAATAGAAAAATGGCGGACTATAATCAATAGTGGACCCGCCCACTGCCACGCCTATAAATTTTGAAAATGACACTGGTGTGGAACCCGTCAACCGATTCTTTTGAAATTTGGCATGTGATCTTACTGGCGTGAAAATAGAAAAATGAAGGACTATAATCAATAGTGGACCCGCCCACTGCCACGCCTAAAAATTTTGAAAATGACATGGTGTGGAACCCGTTCAATACCGATTTCTTTTGAAATTTGGCATGGGATCTTAATGGCGGAAATAGGAAAAATGGCGGACTATAATCAATAGTGGACCCGCCCACTGCCACGCCTACAAATTTTGAAAATGACATGGTGTGGAACCCGTTCAACCGATTTCTTTGAAATTTGGCATGTGGATCTTAATGGCGGAAATAGAAAAATGACGGACTATAATCAATAGTGGACCCGCCCACTGCCACGCCTAAAATTTTGAAAATGACATGGTGTGAAACCCGTTCAACCGATTTTTTGAAATTTGGCATGTGGATCTTAATGGCGGAAATAGAAAATGACGGACTATAATCAATAGTGGACCCGCCCACTGCCACGCCTACAAATTTTGAAAATGACATGGTGTGGAACCCGTTCAACCGATTTCTTTGAAATTTGGCATGTGGATCTTAATGGCGGAAAATAGAAAATGGACGGACTATAATCAATAGTGGACCCGCCCACTGCCACGCCTACAAATTTTGAAAATGACATGGTGTGGAACCCGTTCAACCGATTTCTTTGAAATTTGGCATGTGGATCTTAATGGCGGAAAATAGAAAAATGACGGAATAATCAATAGTGGACCCGCCCACTGCCACGCCTAAAATTTTGAAAATGACATGTGTGGAAACCCGTTCAACCGATTTTTTGAAATTTGGCATGTGGATCTTAATGGCGGAAAATAGAAAAATGACGGACTATAATCAATAGTGGACCCGCCCACTGCCACGCCTACAAATTTTGAAAATGACATGGTGTGAAACCCGTTCAACCGATTTCTTTGAAATTTGGCATGTGGATCTTAATGGCGGAAAATAGAAAAATGAAAGTCTATAATCAATAGTGGACCGCCCATTGCCACGCCTAAAAATTTTGAAAATGACATGGTGTGGAACCCGTTCAACCGATTTCTTTGAAATTTGGCATGTGGATCTTAATGGGGAAAATAGAAAAATGCGGACTATAATCAATAGTGGACCCGCCCACTGCCACGCCTAAAATTTTGAAAATGACATGGTGTGGAACCCGTTCAACCGATTTCTTTGAAATTTGGCATGTGGATCTTAATGGCGGAAAATAGAAAAATGACGGACTATAATCAATAGTGGACCCGCCCACTGCCACGCCTACAAATTTTGAAAATGACATGGTGTGGAACCCGTTCAACCGATTTCTTTGAAATTTGGCACTGTGGATCTTAATGGCGGAAAATAGAAAAATGGCGGACTATAATCAATAGTGGACCCACCCACTGCCACGCCTACAAATTTTGAAAATGACATGGTGTGGAACCCGTTCAACCGATTTTTTTGAAATTTGGCATGTGGATCTTAATGGCGGAAAATAGAAAAATGGCGGACTATAATCAATAGTGAACCCGCCCACTTCCACGCCTAAAAATTTTGAAAATGACATGGTGTGGAACCCGTTCAACCGATTTCTTTGAAATTTGGCACGTGGATCTTAATGGCGGGAAATAGAAAAATGACGGACTATAATCAATAGTGGACCCGCCCACTGCCACGCCTAAAAATTTTGAAAATGACATGGTGTGGAACCCGCTCAACCGATTTTTTGAAATTTGGCATATGGATCTTAATGGCGGAAAACAGAAAATGACGGAATATAATCAATAGTGGACCTGCCCACTGCCACGCTTAACAATTTTGAAAATGACATGGTGTGAAACCCGTTCAACCGATTTCTTTGAAATTTGGCATGTGGATCTTAATGACGGAAATAGAAAAATGACGGACTACAATCAATAGTGGACCCGCCCACTGCCACGCCTAAAAATTTGAAAAATAGAAATATAGAAAAATGACGGACTATAATCAATAGTCGACCCGCCCACTGCCACGCTTAACAATTTTGAAAATGACATGGTGTGAAACTCGTTCAACCGATTTTTTGAAATTTGGCATGTGGATCTTAATGGCGGAAAATAGAAAAATGACGGAATAAAATCAATAGTGGACCCGCCCACTGCCACGCCTACAAATTTTGAAAAAATAGAAATATAGAAAATGGCGGACTATAATCAATAGTGGACCCGCCCACTGCCACGCCTAAAAATTTTGAAAATGACATGGTGTGGAACCCGTTCAACCGATTTTTTTGAAATTTGGCATGTGGATCTTAATGGCGGTAAATAGAAAAATGACGGAATATAATCAATAGTGGACCCGCCCACTGCCACGCCTAAAATTATTGAAAAAGACATGGTGTGGAACCCGATCAACCGATTTTTTTGAAATTTGGCATGTGGATCTTAATGACGGAAAATAGAAAAATGACGGACTACAATCAATAGTGGACCCGCCCACTGCCACGCCTAAAAATTTTGAAAATGACATGGTATGGAACCCGTTCAACCGATTTTTTTGAAATTTGGCATGTGGATCTTAATGGCGGAAAATAGAAAAATGACGGAATATAATCAATAGTGGACCCGCCCACTGCCACGCCTACAAATTTTTAAAATGACATGGTGTGGAACCCGTTCAACCGATTTTTTTTAAATTTGGCATGTGGATCTTAATGGCGGAAAATGGAAAAATGGCGGACTATAATCAATAGTGGACCCGCCCACTTCCACGCCTAAAAATTTTGAAAATGACATGGTGTGGAACCCGTTCAACCGATTTTTTTGAAATTTGGCATATGGATCTTAATGGCGGAAAATAGAAAAATTACGGAATAAAATCAATAGTGGACCCGCCCACTGCCACGCCTACAAATTTTGAAAAAATAGAAATATAGAAAAATGGCGGACTATAATCAATAGTGGACCCGCCCACTGCCACGCCTAAAAATTTTGAAAATGACATGGTGTGGAACCCGTTCATCCGATTTCTTTGAAATTTGGCATGTGGATCTTAATGACGGAAAATAGAAAAATGACGGACTACAATCAATAGTGGACCCGCCCACTGCCACGCCTAAAAATTTTGAAAATGACATGGTGTGGAACCCGTTTAACCGATTTTTTTGAAATTTGGCATGTGGATCTTAATGGCGGAAAATAGAAAAATGACGGAATATAATCAATAGTGGACCCGCCCACTGCCACGCCTAAAAATATTGAAAAAGACATGGTGTGGAACCCGTTCAACCGATTTCTTTGAAATCCGACCCGACCACTGCCACGCCTAAAAATTTTAAAAATGACATGGTGTGGAACCCGTTCATCCGATTTCTTTGAAATTTGGCATGTGGATCTTAATGGCGGAAAATAGAAAAATGACGGACTATAATCAATAGTGGACCCGCCCACTGCCACGCCTACAAATTTTGAAAATGACATGGTGTGGAACCCGTTCAACCGATTTTTTTGAAATTTGGCATGTGGATCTTAATGGCGGAAAATGGAAAAATGGCGGACTATAATCAATAGTGGACCCGCCCACTTCCACGCCTAAAAATTTTGAAAATGACATGGTGTGGAACCCGTTCAACCGATTTCTTTGAAATTTGGCACGTGGATCTTAATGGCGGGAAATAGAAAAATGACGGACTATAATCAATAGTGGACCCGCCCACTGCCACGTCTAAAAATTTTGAAAATGACATGGTGTGGAACCCGTTCAACCGATTTTTTTTAAATTTGGCATATGGATCTTAATGGCGGAAAACAGAAAAATGACGGAATATAATCAATAGTGGACCCGCCCACTGCCACGCCTACAAATTTTGAAAATGACATGGTGTGGAACCCGTTCAACCGATTTTTTTTTTGAAAATTGGCATGTATATTTTAATGGCGGACTATAATCAATATTGGACCCGCCCACTGCCACGCCTACAAATTTTGAAAAAATAGAAATATAGGAAAAATGGCGGACTATAATCAATGTGGACCCCGCCCACTGCCACACCTAAAAATTTTGAAAATGACATGGTGTGGAACCCGTTCATCCGGTTTCTTTGAAATTTGGCATGTGGATCTTAATGACGGAAAATAGAAAAATGACGGACTACAATCAATAGTGGATCCGCCCATTGCCACGCCTAAAAATTTTGAAAATGACATGGTGTGGAACCCGTTCAACCGATTTCTTTGAAATTTTGCATGTGGATCTTAATGGCAGAAAATAGAAAAATGACGGACTATAATAAATAGTGGACCCGACCACTGCCACGCCTAAAAATTTTGAAAATGACATGGTGTGGAACCCGTTCAACCGATTTCTTTGAAATTTTGCATGTGGATCTTAATGGCAGAAAATAGAAAAATGACGGACTATAATAAATAGTGGACCCGACCACTGCCACGCCTAAAAATTTTGAAAATGACATGGTGTGGAACCCGTTCAACCGATTTCTTTGAAATTTGGCACGTGGATCTTAATGGCGGAAAATAGAAAAATGACGGACTATAATCAATAGTGGACCCGCCCACTGCCACGCCTACAAATTTTGAAAATGACATGGTGTGGAACCCGTTCAACCGATTTCTTTGAAATTTGGCACGTGGATCTTAATGGCGGAAAATAGAAAAATGGCGGACTATAATCAATAGTGGACCCACCCACTGCCACGCCTACAAATTTTGAAAATGACATGGTGTGGAACCCGTTCAACCGATTTTTTTGAAATTTGGCATGTGGATCTTAATGGCGGAAAATGGAAAAATGGCGGACTATAATCAATAGTGAACCCGCCCACTTCCACGCCTAAAAATTTTGAAAATGACATGGTGTGGAACCCGTTCAACCGATTTCTTTGAAATTTGGCATATGGATCTTAATGGCGGAAAATAGAAAAATGGCGGACTATAATCAATGGTGGACCCGCCCACTGCCACTTCTACAAATTTTGAAAATGACATGATGTGGAACCCGTTCAACCGATTTCTTTGAAATTTGGCATGTGGATCTTAATGGCGGAAAACAGAAAAATGACGGACTATAATCAATAGTGGACCCGCCCACTGCCACGCCTAAAAATTTTGAAAATGACATGGTGTGGAACCCGTTCAACCGATTTTTTTGAAATTTGGCATATGGATCTTAATGGCGGAAAACAGAAAAATGACGGAATATAATCAATAGTGGACCCGCCCACTGCCGCGCTTAACAATTTTGAAAATGACATGGTGTGAAACCCGTTCAACCGATTTCTTTGAAATTTGGCATGTGGATCTTAATGACGGAAAATAGAAAAATGACGGACTACAATCAATAGTGGACCCGCCCACTGCCACGCCTAAAAATTTTGAAAAAATAGAAATATAGAAAAATGACGGACTATAATCAATAGTGGACCCGCCCACTGCCACGCTTAACAATTTTGAAAATGACATGGTGTGAAACTCGTTCAACCGATTTTTTTGAAATTTGGCATGTGGATCTTAATGGCGGAAAATAGAAAAATGACGGAATAAAATCAATAGTGGACCCGCCCACTGCCACGCCTACAAATTTTGAAAAAATAGAAATATAGAAAAATGGCGGACTATAATCAATAGTGGACCCGCCCACTGCCACGCCTAAAAATTTTGAAAATGACATGGTGTGGAACCCGTTCAACCGATTTTTTTGAAATTTGGCATGTGGATCTTAATGGCGGTAAATAGAAAAATGACGGAATATAATCAATAGTGGACCCGCCCACTGCCACGTCTAAAATTATTGAAAAAGACATGGTGTGGAACCCGATCAACCGATTTTTTTGAAATTTGGCATGTGGATCTTAATGACGGAAAATAGAAAAATGACGGACTACAATCAATAGTGGACCCGCCCACTGCCACGCCTAAAAATTTTGAAAATGACATGGTATGGAACCCGTTCAACCGATTTTTTTGAAATTTGGCATGTGGATCTTAATGGCGGAAAATAGAAAAATGACGGAATATAATCAATAGTGGACCCGCCCACTGCCACGCCTACAAATTTTGAAAATGACATGGTGTGGAACCCGTTCAACCGATTTTTTTTAAATTTGGCATGTGGATCTTAATGGCGGAAAATGGAAAAATGGCGGACTATAATCAATAGTGGACCCGCCCACTTCCACGCCTAAAAATTTTGAAAATGACATGGTGTGGAATCCGTTCAACCGATTTATTTGAAATTTGGCACGTGGATCTTAATGGCGGGAAATAGAAAAATGACGGACTATAATCAATAGTGGACCCGCCCACTGCCACGTCTAAAAATTTTGAAAATGACATGGTGTGGAACCCGTTCAACCGATTTTTTTGAAATTTGGCATATGGATCTTAATGGCGGAAAATAGAAAAATTACGGAATAAAATCAATAGTGGACCCGCCCTCTGCCACGCCTACAAATTTTGAAAAAATAGAAATATAGAAAAATGGCGGACTATAATCAATAGTGGACCCGCCCACTGCCACGCCTAAAAATTTTGAAAATGACATGGTGTGGAACCCGTTCATCCGATTTCTTTGAAATTTGGCATGTGGATCTTAATGACGGAAAATAGAAAAATGACGGACTACAATCAATAGTGGACCCGCCCACTGCCACGCCTAAAAATTTTGAAAATGACATGGTGTGGAACCCGTTCAACCGATTTTTTTGAAATTTGGCATGTGGATCTTAATGGCGGAAAATAGAAAAATGACGGAATATAATCAATAGTGGACCCGCCCACTGCCACGCCTAAAAATATTGAAAAAGACATGGTGTGGAACCCGTTCAACCGATTTCTTTGAAATCCGACCCGACCACTGCCACGCCTAAAAATTTTAAAAATGACATGATGTGATACACGTTCATCCGATTTCTTTGAAATTTGGCATGTGGATCTTAATGGCGGAAAATAGAAAAATGACGGACTATAATCAATAGTGGACCCGCCCACTGCCACGCCTACAAATTTTGAAAATGACATGCTGTGGAACCCGTTCAACCGATTTTTTTGAAATTTGGCATGTGGATCTTAATGGCGGAAAATGGAAAAATGGCGGACTATAATCAATAGTGGACCCGCCCACTTCCACGCCTAAAAATTTTGAAAATGACATGGTGTGGAACCCGTTCAACCGATTTCTTTGAAATTTGGCACGTGGATCTTAATGGCGGGAAATAGAAAAATGACGGACTATAATCAATAGTGGACCCGCCCACTGCCACGTCTAAAAATTTTGAAAATGACATGGTGTGGAACCCGTTCAACCGATTTTTTTTAAATTTGGCATATGGATCTTAATGGCGGAAAACAGAAAAATTACGGAATATAATCAATAGTGGACCCGCCCACTGCCACGCCTACAAATTTTGAAAATGACATGGTGTGGAACCCGTTCAACCGATTTTTTTTTGAAAATTGGCATGTATATTTTAATGGCGGACTATAATCAATATTGGACCCGCCCACTGCCACGCCTACAAATTTTGAAAAAATAGAAATATAGAAAAATGGCGGACTATAATCAATTGTGGACCCGCCCACTGCCACACCTAAAAATTTTGAAAATGACATGGTGTGGAACCCGTTCATCCGGTTTCTTTGAAATTTGGCATGTGGATCTTAATGACGGAAAATACAAAAATGACGGACTACAATCAATAGTGAACCCGCCCACTTCCACGCCTAAAAATTGTGAAAATGACATGGTGTGGAACCCGTTCAACCGATTTCTTTGAAAATTGGCATGTGGATCTTAATAGCGGAAAATGGAAAAATGGCGGACTATAATCAATAGTGGACCCGCCCATTGCCACGCCTAAAAATTTTGAAAATGACATGGTGTGAAACCCGTTCAACCGATTTCTTTGAAATTTGGCATGTGGATCTTAATGGCAGAAAATAGAAAAATGGCGGACTATAACCAATAGTGGACCCGACCACTGCCACGCTTAACAATTTTGAAAATGACATGGTGTGGAACCCGTTCAACCGATTTCTTTGAAATTTAGGCATGTGGATCTTAATAGGCGGAAAATAGAAAAATGGCGGACTATAATCAATAGTGGACCCGCCCACTGCCACGCCTACAAATTTTGAAAATGACATGGTGTGAACCCGTTCAATCCGATTTTTTTGAAATTTGGCATGTGGATCTTAATGGCGGAAAATAGAAAAATGACGGACTATAATCAATAGTGGACCCGCCCACTGCCACGCCTAAAAATTTGAAAATGACATGGTGTGGAACCCGTTCAACCGATTTCTTTGAAATTTGGCATATGGATCTTAATGGACGGAAAATAGAAAAATGACGGACTACAATCAATAGTGGACCCGCCCACTGCCACGCCTAAAAATTTTGAAAATGACATGGTGTGGAACCCGTTCAACCGATTTTTTTGAAATTTGGCATGTGGATCTTAATGGCGGAAAATAGAAAAATGACGGAATATAATCAATAGTGGACCAGCCCACTGCCACGCCTACAAATTTTGAAAATGACATGGTGTGGAACCCGTTCATCCGATTTCTTTGAAATTTGGCATATGGATCTTAATGACGGAAAATAGAAAAATGACGGACTACAATCAATAGTGGACCCGCCCACTGCCACGCCTACAAATTTTGAAAATGACATGGTGTGGAACCCGTTCATCCGATTTCTTTGAAATTTGGCATGTGAATCTTAATGGCGGAAAATAGAAAAATGACGGAATATAATCAATAGTGGACCCGTCCACTGCCACGCCTACAAATTTTGAAAATGACATGGTGTGAAACCCGTTCAACCGATTTCTTTGAAATTTGGCACGTGGATCTTAATGGCGGAAAATAGAAAAATGGCGGACTATAATCAATAGTGAACCCGCCCACTGCCACGCCTAAAAATTTTGAAAATGACATGGTGTGGAACCCGTTCAACCGATTTTTTTGAAATTTGGCATGTGGATCTTAATGGCGGAAAATAGAAAAATGACGGAATATAATCAATAGTGGACCCGCCCCCTGCCACGCCTACAAATTTTGAAAATGACATGGTGTGAAACCTGTTCAACCGATTTCTTTGAAATTTGGCATGTGGATCTTAATGGCGGAAAATAGAAAAATGAAAGTCTATAATCAATAGTGGATCCGCCCATTGCCACGCCTAAAAATTTTGAAAATGACATGGTGTGGAACCCGTTCAACCGATTTTTTTGAAATTTGGCACGTGGATCTTAATGGCGGAAAATAGAAAAATGACGGACTATAATCAATAGTGGACCCGCCCACTGCCACGCCTACAAATTTTGAAAATGACATGGTGTGGAACCCGTTCAACCGATTTTTTTGAAATTTGCATGTGGATCTTAATGACGGAAAATAGAAAAATGGCGGACTATAATCAATAATGAACCCACCCACTGCCACGCCTACAAATTTTGAAAATGACATGGTGTGGAACCCGTTCAACCGATTTTTTTGAAATTTGGCATGTGGATCTTAATGGCGGAAAATGGAAAAATGGCGGACTATAATCAATAGTGAACCCGCCCACTTCCACGCCTAAAAATTTTGAAAATGACATGGTGTGGAACCCGTTCAACCGATTTCTTTGAAATTTGGCACGTGGATCTTAATGGCGGGAAATAGAAAAATGACGGACTATAATCAATAGTGGACCCGCCCACTGCCACGAATAAAAATTTTGAAAATGACATGGTGTGGAACCCGTTCAACCGATTTTTTTGAAATTTGGCATATGGATCTTAATGGCGGAAAACAGAAAAATGACGGAATATAATCAATAGTGGACCCGCCCACTGCCACGCTTAACAATTTTGAAAATGACATGGTGTGAAACCCGTTCAACCGATTTCTTTGAAATTTGGCATGTGGATCTTAATGACGGAAAATAGAAAAATGACGGACTACAATCAATAGTGGACCCGCCCACTTCCACGCCTAAAAATTTTGAAAATATAGAAATATAGAAAAATGACGGACTATAATCAATAGTGGACCCGCCCACTGCCACGCTTAACAATTTTGAAAATGACATGGTGTGAAACTCGTTCAACCGATTTTTTTGAAATTTGGCATGTGGATCTTAATGGCGGAAAATAGAAAAATTACGGAATAAAATCAATAGTGGACCTGCCCACTGCCACGCCTACAAATTTTGAAAAAATAGAAATATAGAAAAATGGTGGACTATAATCAATAGTGGACCCGCCCACTGCCACGCCTACAAATTTTGAAAATGACATGGTGTGGAACCCGTTCAACCGATTTTTTTGAAATTTGGCATGTGGATCTTAATGGCGGAAAATAGAAAAATGACGGAATATAATCAATAGTGGACCCGCCCACTGCCACGCCTAAAATTATTGAAAAAGACAAGGTGTGGAACCCGATCAACCGATTTTTTTGAAATTTGGCATGTGGATCTTAATGGCGGAAAATAGAAAAATGACGGAATATAATCAATAGTGGACCCGCCCACTGCCACGCCTAAAAATTTTGAAAAAATAGATATATAGAAAAATGACGGACTATAATCAATAGTGGACCCGCCCACTGCCACGCTTAACAATTTTGAAAATGACATGGTGTGAAACTCGTTCAACCGATTTTTTTGAAATTTGGCATGTGGATCTTAATGGCGGAAAATAGAAAAATTACGGAATAAAATCAATAGTGGACCCGCCCACTGCCACGCCTACAAATTTTGAAAAAATAGATATATAGAAAAATGGCGGACTATAATCAATAGTGGACCCGCCGACTGCCACGCCTAAAAATTTTGAAAATGACATGGTGTGGAACCCGTTCAACCGATTTTTTTGAAATTTGGCATGTGGATCTTAATGGCGGAAAATAGAAAAATGACGGAATATAATCAATAGTGGACCCGCCCACTGCCACGCCTAAAATTATTGAAAAAGACAAGGTGTGGAACCCGATCAACCGATTTTTTTGAAATTTGGCATGTGGATCTTAATGGCGGAAAATAGAAAAATGACGGAATATAATCAATAGTGGACCCGCCCACTGCCACGTCTAAAAATTTTGAAAATGACATGGTGTGGAACCCGTTCATCCGATTTCTTTGAAATTTGGCATGTGGATCTTAATGACGGAAAATAGAAAAATGACGGACTACAATCAATAGTGGACCCGCCCACTGCCACGCCTAAAAATTTTGAAAATGACATGGTGTGGAACCCGTTCAACCGATTTTTTTGAAATTTGGCATGTGGATCTTAATGGCGGAAAATAGAAAAATGACGGACTACAATCAATAGTGGACCCGCCCACTGCCACGCCTAAAAATTTTGAAAATGACATGGTGTGGAACCCGTTCAACCGATTTTTTTGAAATTTGGCATGTGGATCTTAATGGCGGAAAATGGAAAAATGGCGGACTATAATCAATAGTGGACCCGCCCACTTCCACGCCTAAAAATTTTGAAAATGACATGGTGTGGAATCCGTTCAACCGATTTCTTTGAAATTTGGCACGTGGATCTTAATGGCGGGAAATAGAAAAATGACGGACTATAATCAATAGTGGACCCGCCCACTGCCACGTCTAAAAATTTTGAAAATGACATGGTGTGGAACCCGTTCAACCGATTTTTTTGAAATATGGCATATGGATCTTAATGGCGGAAAATAGAAAAATTACGGAATAAAATCAATAGTGGACCCGCCCACAGCCACGCCTACAAATTTTGAAAAAATAGAAATATAGAAAAATGGCGGACTATAATCAATAGTGGAGCCGCCCACTGCCACGCCTAAAAATTTTGAAAATGACATGGTGTGGAACCCGTTAATCCGATTTCTTTGAAATTGGCATGTGGATCTTAATGGCGGAAAATAGAAAATGACGGACTATAATCAATAGTGGACCCGCCCCCTGCCCGCCTACAAATTCTGAAACTGACAGGTGTGGAACCGTTCAACCGATTTTTTGAAATTTTGGCATGTGGATCTTAATGGCGGAAAATGAAAAATGACGGACTATAATCAATAGTGGACCCGCCCACTGCCACGCCTACAAATTTTGAAACTGACATGGTGTGGAACCCGTTCACCGATTTCTATTGAAATTTGGCATGTGGATCTTAATGACGGAAAATATAAAAATGGCGGACTACTAATCAATAGTGGACCCGCCCACTGCCACGCCTAAAATTTGAAATGACAATGGTGTGAACCCGTTCAACGATTTTTGAAATTTGGCATGTGGATCTTAATGGCGGAAAATAGAAAAATGACGGACTATAATCAATAGTGGACCCGCCCACTGCCACGCCTACAATTTTGAAAATGAACATGGTGTGGAACCCGTTCAACCGATTTTTTTGAAATTTGGCATGTGGATCTTAATGGCGGAAAATGGAAAAATGGCGGACTATAATCAATAGTGGACCCGCCCACTTCCACGCCTAAAAATTTTGAAAATGACATGGTGTGGAACCCGTTCAACCGATTTCTTTGAAATTTGGCACGTGGATCTTAATGGCGGGAAATAGAAAAATGACGGACTATTATCAATAGTGGACCCGCCCACTGCCACGTCTAAAAATTTTGAAAATGACATGGTGTGGAACCCGTTCAACCGATTTTTTTGAAATTTGGCATATGGATCTTAATGGCGGAAAACAGAAAAATGACGGAATATAATCAATAGTGGACCCGCCCACTGCCACGCTTAACAATTTTGAAAATGACATGGTGTGAAACCCGTTCCACCGATTTCTTTGAAATTTGGCATGTGGATCTTAATGGCGGAAAATAGAAAAATTACGGAATAAAATCAATAGTGGACCCGCCCACTGCTACGCCTAAAAATTTTGAAAATGACATGGTGTGGAACCCGTTCATCCGATTTCTTTGAAATTTGGCATGTGGATCTTAATGACGGAAAATAGAAAAATTACGGAATATAATCAATAGTGGACCCGCCCACTGCCACGCCTAAAAATTTTGAAAATGACATGGTGTGGAACCCGTTCATCCGATTTCTTTGAAATTTGGCATGTGGATCTTAATGACGGAAAATAGAAAAATGACGGACTACAATCAATAGTGGACCCGCCCACTGCCACGCCTAAAAATTTTGAAAATGACATGGTGTGGAACCCGTTCAACCGATTTTTTTGAAATTTGGCATGTGGATCTTAATGGCGGAAAATAGAAAAATGACGGAATATAATCAATAGTGGACCCGCCCACTGCCACGCCTACAAATTTTGAAAATGACATGGTGTGGAACCCGTTCAACCGATTTTTTTGAAATTTGGCATGTGGATCTTAATGGCGGAAAATGGAAAAATGGCGGACTATAATCAATAGTGGACCCGCCCACTTCCACGCCTAAAAATTTTGAAAATGACATGGTGTGGAACCCGTTCAACCGATTTCTTTGAAATTTGGCTCGTGGATCTAAATGGCGGGAAATAGAAAAATGACGGACTATAATCAATAGTGGACCCGCCCACTGCCACGTCTAAAATTTTGAAAATGACATGGTGTGGAACCCGTTCAACCGATTTTTTTAAAATTTGGCATATGGATCTTAATGGCGGAAAACAGAAAAATGACGGAATATAATCAATAGTGGACCCGCCCACTGCCACGCTTAACAATTTTGAAAATGACATGGTGTGAAACCCGTTCAACCGATTTCTTTGAAATTTGGCATGTGGATCTTAATGGCGGAAAATAGAAAAATTACGGAATAAAATCAATAGTGGACCCGCCTGCTGCTACGCCTACAAATTTTGAAAAAATAGAAATATAGAAAATGGCGGACTATAATCAATAGTGGACCCGCCCACTGCCACGCTTAACAATTTTGAAAATGACATAATATGGAACCCGTTCAACCGATTTTTTGAAATTTGCATATGGATCTTAATGACGGGAAATAGAAAAATGGCGGACTATAATCAATAGTGAACCCACCCACTGCCACTCCTACAAATTTTGAAATGACATGGAACCCGTTCAACCGATTTTTTTGAAATTTGGCATGTGGATCTTAATGGCGGAAAATGGAAAAATGGCGGACTAAAATCAATAGTGGACCCGCCCACTTCCACGCCTAAAAATTTTGAAAATGACATGGTGTGGAACCCGTTCAACCGATTTCTTTGAAATTTGGCACGTGGATCTTAATGGCGGGAAATAGAAAAATGACGGACTATAATCAATAGTGGACCCGCCCACTGCCACGCCTAAAAATTTTGAAAATGACATTGTGTGGAACCCTTTCAACCGATTTTTTTTGAAATTTGGCATATGGATCTTAATGGCGGAAAACAGAAAAATGACGGAATATAATCAATAGTGGACCAGCCCACTGCCACGCTTAACAATTTTGAAAATGACATGGTGTGGAACCTGTTCAACCGATTTTTTTGAAATTTGGCATGTGGATCTTAATGGCGGAAAATAGAAAAATGACGGAATATAATCAATAGTGGACCTGCCCACTGCCACGCCTACAAATTTTGAAAAAATAGAAATATAGAAAAATGACGGACTATAATCAATGGTGGACCCTGCCACGCCTACAAATTTTGAAAATGACATGGTGTGGAACCTGTTCATCCGATTTCTTTGAAATTTGGCATGTGGATCTTAATGGCGGAAAATAGAAAAATGACGGACTATAATCAATAGTGGACCCGCCCACTGCCACGCCTAAAAATTTTGAAAATGACATGGTGTGGAACCCGTTCAACCGATTTTTTTGAAATTTGGCATGTGGATCTTAATGGCGGAAAATAGAAAAATGACGGAATATAATCAATAGTGGACCCGACCACTGCCACGCCTAATAATTTTGAAAATGACATGGTGTGAAACCCGTTCAACCGATTTTTTTGAAATTTGGCATGTTGATCTTAATGGCGGAAAATAGAAAAATGACGGTCTATAATCAATAGTGGATCCGCCCATTGCCACGCCTACAAATTTTGAAAATGACATGGTGTGGAACCCGTTCAACCGATTTCTTTGAAATTTGGCATGTGGATCTTAATGACGGAAAATAGAAAAATGACGGACTATAATCAATAGTGGACCCGCCCACTGCCACGCCTACAAATTTTGAAAATGACATGATGTGAAACCCCTTCAACCGATTTCTTTGAAATTTGGCATGTGGATCTTAATGGCGGAAAATAGAAAAATGGCGGACTATAATCAATAGTGGACCCGCCCACTGCCACGCCTACAAATTTTGAAAATGACATGGTGTGGAACCCGTTCAACCGATTTTTTTGAAATTTGGCATGTGGATCTTAATGGCGAAAAATGGAAAAATGTCGGACTATATTCAATAGTGGACCCGCCCACTTCCACGCCTAAAAATTTTGAAAATGACATGGTGTGGAACCCGTTCAACCGAATTCTTTGAAATTTGGCACGTGGATCTTAATGGCGGAAAATCGAAAAAATGACGGACTATAATCAATAGTGGACCCGCCCACTGTCGCGCCTAAAAATTTTGAAAAAGACATGGTGTGGAACCCGTTCAACCGATTTCTTTGAAATTTGGCATGTGGCTCTTAATAGCGGAAAATAGAAAAATGACGGACTATAATCAATAGTGGACCCGCCCACTGCCACGCCTACAAATTTTGAAAATGACATGGTGTGGAACCCGTTCAACCGATTTTTTTGAAATTTGGCATGTATATTTTAATGGCGGACTATAATCAATATTGGACCCGCCCAATGCCACGCCTACAAATTTTGAAAATGACATGGTGTGGAACCCGTTCAACCGATTTTTTTGAAATTTGGCATGTGGATCTTAATGGCGGAAAATGGAAAAATGTCGGACTATAATCAATAGTGGACCCGCCCACTGTCACGCCTAAAAATTTTGAAAATGACATGGTGTGGAACCCGTTCAACCGATTTTTTTGAAATTTGGCATGTGGATCTTAATGGCGGAAAATGGAAAAATGACGGACTATAATCAATAGTGGACCCGCCCACTGCCACGCATAAAAATTTTGAAAATGACATCGTGTGGAACCCGTTCAACCGATTTTTTTGAAATTTGGAATGTGGATTTTAATGGCGGACTATAATCAATATTGGATCCGCCCACTTCCACGCCTAAAAATTTTGAAAATGACATGGTGTGGAACCCGTTCAACCGAATTCTTTGAAATTTGGCACGTGGATCTTAATGGCGGGAAATAGAAAAATGACGGACTATAATCAATAGTGGACCCGACCACTGCCACGCCTAAAAATTTTGAAAATGACATGGTGTGGAACCCGTTCAACCGATTTTTTTGAAATTTGGCATGTGGATCTTAATGGTGGAAAATAGAAAAATTACGGACTATAATCAATAGTGGACCCGACCACTGCCACGCCTAAAAATTTTGAAAATGACATGGTGTGGAACCCGTTCAACCGATTTTTTTGAAATTTGGCATGTGGATCTTAATGGCGGAAAATGGAAAAATGTCGGACTATAATCAATAGTGGACCCGCCCACTTCCACGCCTAAAATTTTTGAAAATGACCGAATTCTTTGAAATTTGGCACGTGGATCTTAATGGCGGGAAATAGAAAAATGACGGACAATAATCAATAGTGGACCCGCCCACTGCCACGCCTAAAAATTTTGAAAATGACATCGTGTGGAACCCGTTCAACCGATTTTTTTGAAATTTGGCATGTGGATTTTAATGGCGGACTATAATCAATATTGGACCCGCCCACTGCCACGCCTAAAAATTTTGAAAATGACATGGTGTGGAACCCGTTCAACCGAATTCTTTGAAATTTGGCACGTAGATCTTAATGGCGGGAAATAGAAAAATGACGGACTATAATCAATAGTGGACCCGCCCACTGCCACGCCTAAAAATTTTGAAAATGACATCGTGTGGAACCCGTTCAACCGATTTTTTTGAAATTTGGCATGTGGATCTTAATGGCGGAAAATGGAAAAATGTCGGACTATAATCAATAGTGGACCCGCCCACTGTCACGCCTAAAAATTTTGAAAAAGTCATGGTGTGGAACCCGTTCAACCGATTTCTTTGAAATTTGGCATGTGGCTCTTAATAGCGGAAAATAGAAAAATGACGGTCTATAATCAATAGTGGATCCGCCCATTGTCACGCCTACAAATTTTGAAGATGACATGGTGTGGAACCCGGCAAAAATGGAATGGTGGCAAATAGAAAAATGACGGACTATAATCAATAGTGGACCCGCCCACTGCCACGTCTAAAAATTTTGAAAATGACATGATGTGATACACGTTCATCCGATTTCTTTGAAATTTGGCACGTGGATCTTGATGGCGGGAAATAGAAAAATAACGGACTATAATCAATAGTGGACCCGCCCACTGCCACGCCTAAAAATTTTGAAAATGACATGGTGTAGAACCCGTTCAACCGATTTCTTTGAAATTTGGCATGTGGCTCTTAATAGCGGAAAATAGAAAAATGACGGTCTATAATCAATAGTGGATCCGCCCATTGTCACGCCTACAAATTTTGAAGATGACATGGTGTGGAACCCGTTCAACCGATTTTTTTGAAATTTGGCATGTGGATCTTAATGACGGAAAATAGAAAAATGGCGGACTATAATCAATAGTGAACCCGCCCACTGCCACGCCTACAAATTTTGAAAATGACATGGTGTAGAACCCGTTCAACCGATTTTTTTGAAATTTGGCATGTGGATCTTAATGGTGGAAAATAGAAAAATTACGGACTATAATCAATAGTGGACCCGACCACTGCCACGCCTACAAATTTTGAAAATGACATGGTGTGGAACCCGTTCAACCGATTTTTTTGAAATTTGGCATGTGGATCTTAATGACGGAAAATAGAAAAATGGCGGACTATAATCAATAGTGGACCCGACCACTGCCACGCCTATAAATTTTGAAAATGACATGGTGTGGAACCGATTTTATTGAAATTTGGCATGTGGATCTTAATGACGGAAAATAGAAAAATGGCGGACTATAATCAATAGTGGACCCGCCCACTGCCACGCCTAAAAATTTTGAAAATGACATCGTGTGGAACCCGTTCAACCGATTTTTTTGAAATTTGGCATGTGGATCTTAATGGCGGAAAATGGAAAAATGTCGGACTATAATCAATAGTGGACCCGCCCACTGTCACGCCTAAAAATTTTGAAAAAGTCATGGTGTGGAACCCGTTCAACCGATTTCTTTGAAATTTGGCATGTGGCTCTTAATAGCGGAAAATAGAAAAATGACGGACTATAATCAATAGTGAACCCGCCCACTGCCACGCCTACAAATTTTGAAAATGACATGGTGTAGAACCCGTTCAACCGATTTTTTTGAAATTTGGCATGTGGATCTTAATGGTGGAAAATAGAAAAATTACGGACTATAATCAATAGTGGACCCGACCACTGCCACGCCTACAAATTTTGAAAATGACATGGTGTGGAACCCGTTCAACCGATTTTTTTGAAATTTGGCATGTGGATCTTAATGACGGAAAATAGAAAAATGGCGGACTATAATCAATAGTGGACCCGACCACTGCCACGCCTATAAATTTTGAAAATGACATGGTGTGGAACCCGTTCAACCGATTTTATTGAAATTTGGCATGTGGATCTTAATGACGGAAAATAGAAAAATGGCGGACTATAATCAATAGTGGACCCGCCCACTGCCACGCCTAAAAATTTTGAAAATGACATCGTGTGGAACCCGTTCAACCGATTTTTTTGAAATTTGGCATGTGGATCTTAATGGCGGAAAATGGAAAAATGTCGGACTATAATCAATAGTGGACCCGCCCACTGTCACGCCTAAAAATTTTGAAAAAGTCATGGTGTGGAACCCGTTCAACCGATTTTTTTTGAAATTTGGCATGTGGATTTTAATGGCGGACTATAATCAATATTGGACCCGCCCACTGCCACGCCTAAAAATTTTGAAATGACATGGTGTGGAAATTCTTTGAAATTTGGCACGTAGATCTTAATGGCGGGAAATAGAAAAATGACGGACTATAATCAATAGTGGACCCGCCCACTGCCACGCCTAAAAATTTTGAAAATGACATCGTGTGGAACCCGTTCAACCGATTTTTTTGAAATTTGGCATGTGGATCTTAATGGCGGAAAATGGAAAAATGTCGGACTATAATCAATAGTGGACCCCCACTGTCAC
>JAFDUT010000292.1:0-29482 GCA_017309665.1 Coelopa frigida
AAAATCCATAAACAGGGATATCCGTTGCGAAGCAGCGTCATCATAAGGTACTTGGTCGCTGCGAAGCAGCGAGCAAGTACTAGTTATATTATAAAATCAAGTGTTGGTTTGTCTGTATGTCTGTTTGTCTGTATGTTTGTGATGCAATCACGCCTAAACGGCTCAACCGTTTTTGATGAAATTTGGAACTTAGATTATATACTGTGGAAGGAACTATAGGCTATATATAGTCGGCATTCGCCCACTGCCACGCCCACTTATGAACAAAATAACATAAATTCGGTCCCGTTCAACCGATTTGACCATATTTGGAATGTAGGTTTCAATGGCGAATAAACGAAAGTGGATCAAAAAAAGGCCGGACCCGCCCCCTGCCACGCCCCCTTATAAACAAAATGGACATAGTTTCGGTCCAGTTCAACCGATTTGTCGAAATTTGGAATGTGTGTTTAAAAGCCGAATAGCAAAGTCGACCAAAAAAAAGTGCCGACCCGCCCACTTCCACGCCCACTAATAATCCAAAATTTCATAATTTCCGTTCGACCCATTTTGACAAAATTTGGTATTGTGGCAGTTAATGGCTAAAATGCAGAATTCGACAACAAACAAAAAGATAGACCCGCCCACTGCCACGCCCAATATTTTGAAAATGACATGGTGTGGAACCGTTCAACCGATTTCTTTGAAATGTGGATCTTAATGGCGGAAAATAGAAAAATGGCGGACTATAATCAATAGTGGACCCGCCACCAGCCACGCCTAAAAATTTGGAAAATGACATGGTGTGAACCCGTTCACACCGATTTTTTTTGAATTTGGCATTAGATCTTAATGGCGGAAAATAGAAAAATGACGGACTATAATCAATAGTGGACCCGCCCACTGCCACGCCTACAATTTGAAAAGACATGGTGTGGAACCCGTTCAACCGATTTTTTGAAATTTGGCATGTGGATCTTAATGGCGGAAAATAAAAAATGACGGAATATAATAGTGGACCCGCCCACTGCCACGCCTAAAATTTTGAAAATGACATGATGTAAAACCCGTTCAACCGATTTCTTTGAAATTTCAATAGTCTTAATGGCGGAAAATAGAAAAATGACGGACTATAATCAATAGTGGACCCGCCCACTGCCACGCCTAAAAATTTTGAAAATGACATGATGTGAAACCGTTCAACCGATTTCTTTGAAATTTGGCATGTGGATCTTAATGGCGGAAAATAGAAAAATGGCGGACTATAATCAATAGTGGACCCGCCCACTGCTACGCCTACAAATTTTGAAAATGACATGGTGTGGAAACCGTTCAACCGAAAAATGAATATTGAATTAATATAACATAGAAGATAATGTTGATGGAAGATGGATTGAGCAAAAAATCGTGAAGATGATTCCTTTTTTTACTCGATGTAATTCTCTGTAATTCTCTTGACTTCAGATGGATCAAATGCATTACCAGACCTTATTATGTTTTTACTTGAGTGAATTTTATTATTTTTAAAAAATAGTTCTATTTTTCTTTGCTTTTTACAGACAAGTTGAGACAAGCCATATCTTTACAGTTTGCATTGTATTAATCATTGATATAAATATGGTTTACATGTTTGCTTCGGTGGAGCAGTGGTTATAATTGTTTGCTTTAATCCATAAAATCCATAAACAGGGATATCCGTTGCGAAGCAGCGAGCAAGTACTAGTTAATATATAAAATCAAGTGTTGGTTTGTCTGTATGTCTGTTGTCTGTCTGTTGTGATGCAATCACGCCTAAACGGCTCAACCGTTTTTGATGAAATAAGGTACTTGGTCGCTGCGATGCAGCGGAGCAAGTACTAGTTAATATTATAAAATCAAGTGTTGGTTTGTCTGTTATGTCTGTTTGTCTGTCTGTTTGTGATGCAATCACGCCTAAACGGCTCAACCGTTTTTGATGAAATTTGGAACTTAGATTATATGGACTGTGGAAGGAACTATAGGCTATATATAGTCGGCATTCGCCCACTGCCACGCCCACTTATGAAATAAATTCGGTCCCGTTCAACCGATTTTGACCATATTTGGAATGTAGGTTTCAATGGCGAATAACGAAAGTGGACCAAAAAAAGTCGGACCCCGCCCACTGCCACGCCCCTTATAAACAAAATGGGACACTAGTTTCGGTCCAGTTCAACGATTTTGTCGAAATTTGGAATGTGTGTTTAAAAGCCGAATAGCAGAAAGTCGACCAAAAAAAGTGCCGACCCGCCCACTTCCACGCCCACTAATAATTCAAAATTTCATAATTTCCGTTCGACCCATTTTGACAAAATTTGGTATGTGGCAGTTAATGGCTAAAATGCAGAATTCGACAACAAACAAAAAGAATAGACCCGCCCACTGCCACGCCCACATATTTTGAGAATGACATGGTGTGGAACCCGTTCAACCGATTTCTTTGAAATGTGGATCTTAATGGCGGAAAAAAGAAAAATGACGGACTACGGACGGGCCCACTAATCAATAGTGGACCCGCCCACTGCCACGCCTACAAATTTTGAAAAAATAGAAATATAGAAAAATGGCGGACTATAATCAATAGTGGACCCGCCCACTGCCGCGCCTACAAATTTTTAAAATAACATGGTGTGAAACCCGTTCATCCGATTTCTTTGAAATTTGGCATGTGGATCTTAATGGCGGAAAATAGAAAAATGGCGGACTATAATCAATAGTGGACCCGACCACAGCCACGCCTAAAATTTGGAAAATGACATGGTGTGGAACCCGTTCAACCAATTTTTTTGAAATTTGGCATGTGGATCTTAATGGCGGAAAATGGAAAAATGGCGGACTATAATCAATAGTGGACCCGCCCACTTCCACGCCTAAAAATTTTGAAAATGACATGGTGTGGAACCCGTTCAACCGATTTTTTTGAAATTTGGCATGTGGATCTTTAATGGCGGAAAATAGAAAAATGACGGACTATAATCAATAGTGGATCCGCCCACAGCCACGCCTACAAATTTTGAAAATGACATGGTGTGGAACCCGTTCAACCAATTTTTTTGAAATTTGGCATGTGGATCTTAATGGCGGAAAATGGAAAAATGGCGGACTATGATCAATAGTGGACCCGCCCACTTCCACGCCTAAAAATTTTGAAAATGACATGGTGTGGAACCCGTTCAACCGATTTTTTTGAAATTTGGCATGTGGATCTTAATGGCGGAAAATAGAAAAATGACGGACTATAATCAATAGTGGATCCGCCCACAGCCACGCCTACAATTTTGAAAATGACATGGTGTGGAACCCGTTTAACCAATTTTTTGGAAATTTGGCATGTGGATCTTAATGGCGGAAAATGGAAAAATGGCGGACTATAATCAATAGTGGACCCGCCCACTTCCACGCCTAAAAATTTTGAAAATGACATGGTGTGGAACCCGTTCAACCGATTTCTTTGAAATGCGGATCTTAATGGCGGAAAAAAGAAAAATGACGGACTACGGACGGATTATATCAATAGTGGACCCGCCCACTGCCACGCCTAAACATTTTTAAAATGACATGATGTGATACCCGTTCTACCGATTTCTTTGAAATTTGGCATGTGGATCTTAATGGCGGAAAAGAGAAAATGGCGGACTATAATCAATAGTGGACCCGCCCATTGCCACGCCTACAAATTTTGAAAATGATATGGTGTGGAACCCGTTCAAACCGATTTTTTTGAAATTTCAATATTGATTAGCAGCAAGTACTAGTTAATATTATAAAATCAAGTGTTGGTTTGTCTGTATGTCTGTTTGTCTGTATGTTTGTGATGCAATCACGCCTAACGGCTCAACCGTTTTTGATGAAATTTGGAACTTAGATTATATGGACTGTGGAAGGAACTATAGGCTATATATAGTCGGCATTCACCCACTGCCACGCCCACTTATGAACAAAAATAACATAAATTCGGTCCCGTTCAACCGATTTTGACCATATTTGGAATGTAGGTTTCAATGGCGAATAAACAAAAGTGGATCAAAAAAAGGCCGGACCCGCCCCCTGCCACGCCCCCTTATAAACAAAATGGACATAGTTTCGGTCCAGTTCAACCGATTTTGTCGAAATTTGGAATGTGTGTTTAAAAGTCGACCAAAAAAAGTGCCGACCCGCCCACTTCCACGCCCACTAATAATCCAAAATTTCATAATTTCCGTTCGACCCATTTTGACAAAATTTGGTATGTGGCAGTTAATGGCTAAAATGCAGAATTCGACAACAAACAAAAAGAATAGACCCGCCCACTGCCACGCCCACATATTTTGAGAATGACATGGTGTGGAACCCGTTCAACCGATTTCTTTGAAATGTGGATCTTAATGGCGGAAAAAAGAAAAATGACGGACTACGGACGGGCCCACTAATCAATAGTGGACCCGCCCACTGCCACGCCTACAAATTTTGAAAAAATAGAAATATAGAAAAATGGCGGACTATAATCAATAGTGGACCCGCCCACTGCCGCGCCTACAAATTTTGAAAATAACATGGTGTGAAACCCGTTCATCCGATTTCTTTGAAATTTTGGCATGTGGATCTTAATGGCGGAAAATAGAAAAATGGCGGACTATAATCAATAGTGGACCCGCCCACAGCCACGCCTAAAAATTTGGAAAATGACATGGATTGAAACCCGTTCAACCGATTTTTTTTGAAATTTGGCATGTGGATCTTAATGGCGGAAAATAGAAAAATGGCGGACTATAATCAATAGTGGACCCGCCCACAGCCACGCCTAAAACTTTTGAAAATTATATGGTGTGGAACCCGTTCATCCGATTTCTTTGAAATTTGGCATGTGGATCTTAATGGCGGAAAAGAGAAAAATGGCGGACTATAATCAATAGTGGACCCGCCCATTGCCACGCCTACAAATTTTGAAAATGATATGGTGTGGAACCCGTTCAACCGATTTTTTTGAAATTTGGCATGTGGAACTTAATGGCGGAAAATGGAAAAATGGCGGACTATAATCAATAGTGGACCCGCCCACTTCCACGCCTAAAAATTTGAAAATGACATGATGTGGAACCCGTTCAACCGAAAAATGAATATTGAATTAAAATAGCATAGAAGATAATGTTGATGGAAGATGGATTGAGCAAAAAATCGTGAGATGATTCCTTTTTTTACTCGATGTAATTCTCTGTAATTCTCTTGACTTCAGATGGATCAAATGCATTACCAGACCTTTGAAAATGATATGGTGTGGAACCCGTTCAACCGATTTTTTTGAATTTTGGCATGTGGATCTTAATATCGGAAAATAGAAAAATGACGGACTATAATCAATAGTGGATCCGCCCACAGCCACGCCTACAAATTTTTAAAATGACATGATGTGATACCTGTTCAACCGATTTCTTTGAAATTTCAATAGTCTTAATGGCGGAAAATAGAAAAATGACGGACTATAATCAATAGTGGACCCGCCCACTGCCACGCCTAAAAATTTTGAAAATGACATGATGTGAAACCCGTTCAACCGATTTCTTTGAAATTTGGCATGTGGATCTTAATGGCGGAAAATAGAAAAATGGCGGACTATAATCAATAGTGGACCCGCCCACAGCCACGCCTAAAAATTTGGAAAATGACATGGTGTGGAACCCGTTCAACCGAAAAATGAATATTGAATTAATATAACATAGAAGATAATGTTGGTGGAAGATGGATTGAGCAAAAAATCGTGAGATGATTCCTTTTTTTACTCGATGTAATTCTCTGTAATTCTCTTGACTTCAGATGGATCAAATGCATTACCAGACCTTATTATTTTTTTACTTGAGTGAATTTTTATTATTTTTAAAAAAATAGTTCTATTTTTCTTTGCTTTTTACAGACAAGTTGAGACAATCTTTACAGTTTGCATTGTATTAATCATTGATATAAATATGGTTTACATGTTTGCTTCGGTGGAGCAGTGGTTATAATTGTTTGCTTTAATCCATAAAATCCATAAACAGGGATATCCGTTGCGAAGCAGCGTCATCATAAGGTACTTGGTCTGTATGTTTGTGATGCAATCACGCCTAAACGGCTCAACCGTTTTTGATGAAATTTGGAACTTAGATTATATGGACTGTGGAAGGAACAATAGGCTATATATAGTCGGCATTCGCTCACTGCCACGCCCACTTATGAACAAAAATAACAATAATTCGGTCCCGTTCAACCGATTTTGACCATATTTGGAATGTAGGTTTCAATGGCGAATAAACGAAAGTGGACCAAAAAAAGGCTGGACCCGCCCACTGCCACGCCCCCTTATAAACAAAATGGACATAGTTTCGGTCCAGTTCAACCGATTTTGTCGAAATTTGGAATGTGTGTTTAAAAGCCGAATAGCAGAAAGTCGACCAAAAAAAGTGCCGACCCGCCCACTTCCACGCCCACTAATAATACAAAATTTCATAATTTCCGTTCGACCCATTTTGACAAAATTTGGTATGTGGCAGTTAATAGCTAAAATGCAGAATTCGACAACAAACAAAAGAATAAACCCGCCCACTGCCACGCCCACATATTTTGAAAATGACATGGTGTGGAATCCGTTCAACCGATTTCTTTGAAATGTGGCATGTGGATCTTAATGGCGGAAAATAGAAAAATGACGGACTATAATCAATAGTGGACCCGCCCACTGCCACGCCTAAAAATTTTGAAAATGACATGGTGTGGACCCCTTTCAATCGATTTCTTTGAAATTTGGCATATGTGTCTTATTGGCGGAAAAAAGAAAAATGACGGACTACGGACGGGTCCACTAATCAATAGTGGACCCGCCCACTGCCGCGCCTACAAATTTTGAAAATGACATGGTGTGAAACCTGTTCATCCGATTTTTTTGAAATTGGCATGTGGATCTTAATGGCGGAAAATAGAAAAATGACGGACTATAATCAATAGTGGACCCGCCCACTGCCACGCCTAAAAATTTTAAAAATGACATGGTGTGGACCCCTTTCAACCGATTTCTTTGAAATTTGGCATATGTATCTTATTGGCGGAAAAAAGAAAAATGACGGACTATAATCAATAATGGACTCGCCCACTGCCACGCCTAAAAATTTTGAAAATGACTTGGTGTGGAACCCGTTCATCCGATTTCTTTGAAATTTGGCATGTGGATCTTAATGGCGGAAAATAGAAAAATGACGGACTATAATCAATAGTGGACCCGCCCACTGCCACGCCTACAAATTTTGAAAATGACATGGTGTGGAACCCGTTCAACCGATTTTTTTGAAATTTGGCATGTGGATCTTAATGGCGGAAAATAGAAAAATGACGGAATATAATTAATAGTGGACCCGCCAACTGCCACGCCTAAAAATTTTGAAAATGACATGATGTAAAACCCGTTCAACCGATTTCTTTGAAATTTCAATAGTCTTAATGGCGGAAAATAGAAAAATGACGGACTATAATCAATAGTGGACTCGCCCACTGCCACGCCTAAAAATTTTGAAAATGACTTGGTGTGGAACCCGTTCATCCGATTTCTTTGAAATTTGGCATGTGGATCTTAATGGCGGAAAATAGAAAAATGACGGACTATAATCAATAGTGGACCCGCCCACTGCCACGCCTACAAATTTTGAAAATGACATGATGTGAAACCCGTTCAACCGATTTCTTTGAAATTTGGCATGTGGATCTTAATGGCGGAAAATAGAAAAATGGCGGACTATAATCAATAGTGGACCCGCCCACTGCTACGCCTACAAATTTTGAAAATGACATGGTGTGGAACCCGTTCAACCGAAAAATGAATATTGAATTAATATAACATAGAAGATAATGTTGATGGAAGATGGATTGAGCAAAAAATCGTGAGATGATTCCTCTTTTTACTCGATGTAATTCTCTGTAATTCTCTTGACTTCAGATGGATCAAATGCATTACCAGACCTTATTATTTTTTTACTTGAGTGAATTTTTATTATTTTTAAAAAAATAGTTCTATTTTTCTTTGCTTTTTACAGACAAGTTGAGACAAGCCATATCTTTACAGTTTGCATTGTATTAATCATTGATATAAATATGGTTTACATGTTTGCTTCGGTGGAGCAGTGGTTATAATTGTTTGCTTTAATCCATAAAATCCATAAACAGGGATATCCGTTGCGAAGCAGCGTCATCATAAGGTACTTGGTCTGTATGTTTGTGATGCAATCACGCCTAAACGGCTCAACCGTTTTTGATGAAATTTGGAACTTAGATTATATGGACTGTGGAAGGAACTATAGGCTATATATAGTCGGCATTCGCTCACTGCCACGCCCACTTATGAACAAAAATAACAATAATTCGGTCCCGTTCAACCGATTTTGACCATATTTGGAATGTAGGTTTCAATGGCGAATAAACGAAAGTGGACCAAAAAAAAGTCGGACCCGCCCACTGCCACGCCCCCTTATAAACAAAATGGACATAGTTTCGGTCCAGTTCAACCGATTTTGTCGAAATTTGGAATGTGTGTTTAAAAGCCGAATAGCAGAAAGTCGACCAAAAAAAGTGCCGACCCGCCCACTTCCACGCCCACTAATAATACAAAATTTCATAATTTCCGTTCGACCCATTTTGACAAAATTTGGTATGTGGCAGTTAATAGCTAAAATGCAGAATTCGACAACAAACAAAAAGAATAAACCCGCCCACTGCCACGCCCACATATTTTGAAAATGACATGGTGTGGAATCCGTTCAACCGATTTCTTTGAAATGTGGCATGTGGATCTTAATGGCGGAAAATAGAAAAATGACGGACTATAATCAATAGTGGACCCGCCCACTGCCACGCCTACAAATTTTGAAAATGACATGGTGTGAAACCTGTTCATCCGATTTTTTTGAAATTTGGCATGTGGATCTTAATGGCGGAAAATAGAAAAATGACGGACTATAATCAATAGTGGACCCGCCCACTGCCACGCCTAAAAATTTTAAAATGACATGGTGTGGACCCCTTTCAACCGATTTCTTTGAAATTTGGCATATGTATCTTATTGGCGGAAAAAAGAAAAATGACGGACTATAATCAATAATGGACTCGCCCACTGCCACGCCTAAAAATTTTGAAAATGACTTGGTGTGGAACCCGTTCATCCGATTTCTTTGAAATTTGGCATGTGGATCTTAATGGCGGAAAATAGAAAAATGACGGACTATAATCAATAGTGGACCCGCCCACTGCCACGCCTACAAATTTTGAAAATGACATGGTGTGGAACCCGTTCAACCGATTTTTTTGAAATTTGGCATGTGGATCTTAATGGCGGAAAATAGAAAAATGACGGAATATAATTAATAGTGGACCCGCCCACTGCCACGCCTAAAAATTTTGAAAATGACATGATGTAAAACCCGTTCAACCGATTTCTTTGAAATTTCAATAGTCTTAATGGCGGAAAATAGAAAAATGACGGACTATAATCAATAGTGGACTCGCCCACTGCCACGCCTAAAAATTTTGAAAATGACTTGGTGTGGAACCCGTTCATCCGATTTCTTTGAAATTTGGCATGTGGATCTTAATGGCGGAAAATAGAAAAATGACGGACTATAATCAATAGTGGACCCGCCCACTGCCACGCCTACAAATTTTGAAAATGACATGATGTGAAACCCGTTCAACCGATTTCTTTGAAATTTGGCATGTGGATCTTAATGGCGGAAAATAGAAAAATGGCGGACTATAATCAATAGTGGACCCGCCCACTGCTACGCCTACAAATTTTGAAAATGACATGGTGTGGAACCCGTTCAACCGAAAAATGAATATTGAATTAATATAACATAGAAGATAATGTTGATGGAAGATGGATTGAGCAAAAAATCGTGAGATGATTCCTCTTTTTACTCGATGTAATTCTCTGTAATTCTCTTGACTTCAGATGGATCAAATGCATTACCAGACCTTATTATTTTTTTACTTGAGTGAATTTTTATTATTTTTAAAAAAATAGTTCTATTTTTCTTTGCTTTTTACAGACAAGTTGAGACAAGCCATATCTTTACAGTTTGCATTGTATTAATCATTGATATAAATATGGTTTACATGTTTGCTTCGGTGGAGCAGTGGTTATAATTGTTTGCTTTAATCCATAAAATCCATAAACAGGGATATCCGTTGCGAAGCAGCGTCATCATAAGGTACTTGGTCGCTGCGAAGCAGCTAGCAAGTACTAGTTAATATTATAAAATCAAGTGTTGGTTTGTCTGTATGTCTGTTTGTCTGTATGTTTGTGATGCAATCACGTCTAAACGGCTCAACCGTTTTTGATGAAATTTGGAACTTAGATTATATAAACTGTGGAAGGAACTATAGGCTATATATAGTCGGCATTCGCCCACTGCCACGCCCATTTATGAACAAAAATAACATAAATTCGGTCCCGTTCAACCGATTTTGACCATATTTGGAATGTAGGTTTCAATGGCGAATAAACGAAAGTGGATCAAAATAAGGCCGGACCCGCCCCCTGCCACGCCCCCTTATAAACAAAATGGACATAGTTTCGGTCCAGTTCAACCGATTTTGTCGAAATTTGGAATGTGTGTTTAAAAGCCGAATAGCAGAAAGTCGACCAAAAAAAGTGCCGACCCGCCCACTTCCACGCCCACTAATAATCCAAAATTTCATAATTTCCGTTCGACCCATTTTGACAAAATTTGGTATGTGGCAGTTAATGGCTAAAATGCAGAATTCGACAACAAACAAAAAGAATAGACCCGCCCACTGCCACGCCCACATATTTTGAAAATGACATGGTGTGGAACCCGTTCAACCGATTTCTTTGAAATGTGGATCTTAATGGCGGAAAAAAGAAAATGACGGACTACGGACGGATTATATCAATAGTGGACCCGCCCACTGCCACGCCTACAAATTTTGAAAAAATAGAAATATAGAAAAATGGCGGACTATAATCAATAGTGGACCCGCCCACTGCCGCGCCTACAAATTTTGAAAATAACATGGTGTGAAACCCGTTCATTCCGATTTCTTTGAAATTTTGGCATGTGGATCTTAATGGCGGAAAATAGAAAAATGGCGGACTATAATCAATAGTGGACCCGCCCACAGCCACGCCTAAAAATTTGGAAAATGACATGGTGTGAAACCCGTTCAACCGATTTTTTTGAAATTTGGCATGTAGATCTTAATGGCGGAAAATAGAAAAATGACGGACTATAATCAATAGTGGACCCGCCCACTGCCACGCCTACAAATTTTGAAAATGACATGGTGCGGAACCCGTTCATCCGATTTCTTTGAAATTTGGCATGTGGATCTTAATGGCGGAAAAGAGAAAAATGGCGGACTATAATCAATAGTGGACCCGCCCATTGCCACGCCTACAAATTTTGAAAATGATATGGTGTGGAACCCGTTCACAACCGATTTTTTTGAAATTTGGCATGTGGAACTTAATGGCGGAAAATGGAAAAATGGCGGACTATAATCAATAGTGGACCCGCCCACTTCCACGCCTAAAAATTTTGAAAATGACATGATGTGGAACCCGTTCAACCGAAAATGAATATTGAATTAATATAACATAGAAGATAATGTTGATGGAAGATGGATTGAGCAAAAAATCGTGAGATGATTCCTTTTTTTACTCGATGTAATTCTCTGTAATTCTCTTGACTTCAGATGGATCAAATGCATTACCAGACCTTTGAAAATGATATGGTGTGAGATGATTCCTTTTTTACTCGATGTAATTCTCTGTAATTCTCTTGACTTCAGATGGATCAAATGCATTACCAGACCTTTGAAAATGATATGGTGTGGAACCCGTTCAACCGATTTTTTTGAATTTTGGCATGTGGATCTTAATGGCGGAAAATAGAAAAATGACGGACTATAATCAATAGTGGATCCGCCCACAGCCACGCCTACAAATTTTGAAAATGACATGGTGTGGAACCCGTTCAACCAATTTTTTTGAAATTTGGCATGTGGATCTTAATGGCGGAAAATGGAAAAATGGCGGACTATAATCAATAGTGGACCCGCCCATTGCCACGCCTACAAATTTTGAAAATGATATGGTGTGGAACCCGTTCATCCGATTTCTTTGAAATTTGGCATGTGGATCTTAATGGCGTAAAAGAGAAAAATGGCGGACTATAATTAATAGTGGACCCGCCCATTGCCACGCCTACAAATTTTGAAAATGATATGGTGTGGAAACCGTTCAACCGATTTTTTGAAATTTGGCATGTGGAACTTTATGGCGGAAAATGGAAAAATGGCGGACTATAATCAATAGTGGACCCGCCCACTTCCACGCCTAAAAATTTTGAAAATGATATGATGTGGAACCCGTTCAACCGAAAAATGAATATTGAATTAAAATAACATAGAAGATAATGTTGATGGAAGATGGATTGAGCAAAAAATCGTGAGATGATTCCTTTTTTTACTCGATGTAATTCTCTGTAATTCTCTTGACTTCAGATGGATCAAATGCATTACCAGACCTTTGAAAATGATATGGTGTGAGATGATTCCTTTTTTACTCGATGTAATTCTCTGTAATTCTCTTGACTTCAGATGGATCAAATGCATTACCAGACCTTATTATTTTTTTACTTGAGTGAATTTTTATTATTTTTAAAAAAATAGTTCTATTTTTCTTTGCTTTTTACAGACAAGTTGAGACAATCTTTACAGTTTGCATTGTATTAATCATTGATATAAATATGGTTTACATGTTTGCTTCGGTGGAGCAGTGGTTATAATTGTTTGCTTTAATCCATAAAATCCATAAACAGGGATATCCGTTGCGAAGCAGCGTCATCATAAGGTACTTGGTCGCTGCGAAGCAGCGAGCAAGTACTAGTTAATATTATAAAATCAAGTGTTGGTTTGTCTGTATTGTCTGTATGTTTGTGATGCAATCACGCCTAAACGGCTCAACCGTTTTGATGAAATTTGGAACTTAGATTATATGGACTGTGGAAGGAACTATAGGCTATATATAGTCGGCATTCGCTCACTGCCACGCCCACTTATGAACAAAAATAACAATAATTCGGTCCCGTTCAACCGATTTTGACCATATTTGGAATGTAGGTTTCAATGGCGAATAAACGAAAGTGGACCAAAAAAAGGCTGGACCCGCCCACTGCCACGCCCCCTTATAAACAAAATGGACATAGTTTCGGTCCAGTTCAACCGATTTTGTCGAAATTTGGAATGTGTGTTTAAAAGCCGAATAGCAGAAAGTCGACCAAAAAAAGTGCCGACCCGCCCACTTCCACGCCCACTAATAATACAAAATTTCATAATTTCCGTTCGAACCCATTTTGACAAAATTTGGTATGTGGCAGTTAATAGCTAAAATGCAGAATTCGACAACAAACAAAAAGAATAAACCCGCCCACTGCCACGCCCACATATTTTGAAAATGACATGGTGTGGAATCCGTTCAACCGATTTCTTTGAAATGTGGCATGTGGATCTTAATGGCGGAAAATAGAAAAATGACGGACTATAATCAATAGTGGACCCGCCCACTGCCACGCCTACAAATTTTGAAAATGACATGGTGTGGAACCCGTTCAACCGATTTTTTTGAAATTTGGCATGTGGATCTTAATGGCGGAAATAGAAAAATGACGGACTATAATCAATAGTGGACCCGCCCACTGCCACGCCTAAAAATTTTGAAAATGACATGGTGTGGACCCCTTTCAACCGATTTCTTTGAAATTTGGCATATGTATCTTATTGGCGGAAAAAAGAAAAATGACGGACTACTGACGGGTCCACTAATCAATAGTGGACCCGCCCACTGCCGCGCCTACAAATTTTGAAAATGACATGGTGTGAAACCCGTTCATTCCGATTTTTTTGAAATTTGGCATGTGGATCTTAATGGCGGAAAATAGAAAAATGACGGACTATAATCAATAGTGGACCCGCCCACTGCCACGCCTAAAAATTTTGAAAATGACATGGTGTGGACCCCTTTCAACCGATTTCTTTGAAATTTGGCATATGTATCTTATTGGCGGAAAAAAGAAAAATGACGGACTATAATCAATAGTGGACTCGCCCACTGCCACGCCTAAAAATTTTGAAAATGATTTGGTGTGGAACCCGTTCATCCGATTTCTTTGAAATTTGGCATGTGGATCTTAATGGCGGAAAATAGAAAAATGACGGACTATAATCAATAGTGGACTCGCCCCACTGCCACGCCTAAAAATTTTGAAAATGATTGGTGTGGAACCCGTTCATCACGATTTCTTTGAAATTTGGCATGTGGATCTTAATGGCGGAAAATAGAAAAATGACGGACTATAATCAATAGTGGACTCGCCCACTGCCACGCCTAAAAATTTTGAAAATGATTTGGTGTGGAACCGTTCATCCGATTATTTGAAATTTGGCATGTGGATCTTAATGGCGGAAAATAGAAAAATGACGGACTATAATCAATAGTGGACCCGCCCACTGCCACACCTAAAAATTTTGAAAATGACATGATGTAAAACCCGTTCAACCGATTTCTTTGAAATTTCAATAGTCTTAATGGCGGAAAATAGAAAAATGACGGACTATAATCAATAGTGGACCCGCCCACTGCCACGCCTAAAATTTTGAAATGACATGATGTGAAACCCGTTCAACCGATTTCTTTGAAATTTGGCATGGGGATCTTAATGGCGGAAATAGAAAAATGGCGGACTATACTCAATAGTGGACCCGCCCACTGCTACGCCTACAAATTTTGAAAATGACATGGTGTGGAACCCGTTCAACCGAAAATGAATATTGAATTAATATAACATAGAAGATAATGTTGATGGAAGATGGATTGAGCAAAAATCGTGAGATGATTCCTTTTTTACTCGATGTAATTCTCTGTAATCTTCTCTTGACTTCAGATGGATCAAATGCATTACCAGACCTTATTATTTTTTTACTTGAGTGAATTTTTATTATTTTTAAAAAAATAGTTCTATTTTTCTTTGCTTTTTACAGACAAGTTGAGACAAGCCGTATCTTTACAGTTTGCATTGTATTAATCATTGATATAAATATGGTTTACATGTTTGCTTCGGTGGAGCAGTGGTTATAATTGTTTGCTTTAATCCATAAAATCCATAAACAGGGATATCCGTTGCGAAGCAGCGTCATCATAAGGTACTTGGTCGCTGCGAAGCAGCGAGCAAGTACTAGTTAATATTATAAAATCAAGTGTTGGTTTGTCTGTATGTCTGTTTGTCTGTATGTTTGTGATGCAATCACGCCTAAACGGCTCAACCGTTTTTGATGAAATTTGGAACTTAGATTATATGGACTGTGGAAGGAACTATAGGCTATATATAGTCGGCATTCGCTCACTGCCACGCCCACTTATGAACAAAAATAACAATAATTCGGTCCCGTTCAACCGATTTTGACCATATTTGGAATGTAGGTTTCAATGGCGAATAAACGAAAGTGGACCAAAAAAAGGCTGGACCCGCCCACTGCCACGCCCCCTTATAAACAAAATGGACATAGTTTCGGTCCAGTTCAACCGATTTTGTCGAAATTTGGAATGTGTGTTTAAAAGCCGAATAGCAGAAAGTCGACCAAAAAAAGTGCCGACCCGCCCACTTCCACGCCCACTAATAATACAAAATTTCATAATTTCCGTTCGACCCATTTTGACAAAATTTGGTATGTGGCAGTTAATAGCTAAAATGCAGAATTCGACAACAAACAAAAAGAATAAACCCGCCCACTGCCACGCCCACATATTTTGAAAATGACATGGTGTGGAATCCGTTCAACCGATTTCTTTGAAATGTGGCATGTGGATCTTAATGGCGGAAAATAGAAAAATGACGGACTATAATCAATAGTGGACCCGCCCACTGCCACGCCTACAAATTTTGAAAATGACATGGTGTGGAACCCGTTCAACCGATTTTTTTGAAATTTGGCATGTGGATCTTAATGGCGGAAAATAGAAAAATGACGGACTATAATCAATAGTGGACCCGCCCACTGCCACGCCTAAAAATTTTGAAATGACATGGTGTGGACCCCCTTTCAACCGATTTCTTTGAAATTTGGCATATGTATCTTATTGGCGGAAGAAAAAAGAAAAATGACGGACTACTGACGGGTCCACTAATCACTAGTGGACCCGCCCACTGCCGCGCCTACAAATTTTGAAAATGACATGGTTGTGAAACCCGTTCATCCGATTTTTTTGAAATTTGGCATGTGGATCTTAATGGCGGAAAATAGGAAAAATGACGGACTATAATCAATAGTGGACCCGCCCACTGCCACCGCCTTAAAAATTTTGAAAATGACATGGTGTGGACCCCTTTCAACCGATTCTTTGAAATTTGGCATATGTATCTTATTGGCGGAAAAAAGAAAAATGACGGACTATAATCAATAGTGGACTCGCCCACTGCCACGCCTAAAAATTTTGAAAATGATTTGGTGTGGAACCCGTTCATCCGATTTCTTTGAAATTTGGCATGTGGATCTTATGGCGGAAAATAGAAAATGACGGACTATAATCAATAGTGGACCCGCCCACTGCCACGCCTACAAATTTTGAAATGACATGGTGTGGAACCCGTTCAACCGAAAAATGAATATTGAATTAATATAACATAGAAGATAATGTTGTGATGGAAGATGGATTGAGCAAAAAATCGTGAGATGATTCCTTTTTTTACTCGATGTAATTCTCTGTAATTCTCTTGACTTCAGATGGATCAAATGCATTACCAGACCTTATTATTTTTTTACTTGAGTGAATTTTTATTATTTTTAAAAAAATAGTTCTATTTTTCTTTGCTTTTTACAGACAAGTTGAGACAAGCCATATCTTACAGTTGCATTGTATTAATCATTGATATAAATATGGTTTACATGTTTGCTTCGGTGGAAGCAGTGGTTATAATTGTTTGCTTTAATCCATAAAATCCATAAACAGGGATATCCGTTGCGAAGCAGCGTCATCATAAGGTACTTGGTCGCTGCGAAGCAGCGAGCAAGTACTAGTTAATATTATAAAATCAAGTGTTGGTTTGTCTGTATGTCTGTTTGTCTGTATGTTTGTGATGCAATCACGCCTAAACGGCTCAACCGTTTTTTGATGAAATTTGGAACTTAGATTATATGGACTGTGGAAGGAAACTATAGGCTATATATAGTCGGCAATTCGCTCACTGCCACGCCCACTTATGAACAAAAATAACAATAATTCGGTCCCGTTCAACCGATTTTGACCATATTTGGAATGTAGGTTTCAATGGCGAATAAACGAAAGTGGACCAAAAAAGGCTGGACCCGCCCACTGCCACGCCCCCTTATAAACAAAATGGACATAGTTTCGGTCCAGTTCAACCGATTTGGTCGAAATTTGGAATGTGTGTTTAAAAGCCGAATAGCAGAAAGTCGACCAAAAAAAGTGCCGACCCGCCCACTTCCACGCCCACTAATAATACAAAATTTCATAATTTCCGTTCGACCCATTTTGACAAAATTTGGTATGTGGCAGTTAATAGCTAAAATGCAGAATTCGACAACAAACAAAAAGAAATAAACCCGCCCACTGCCACGCCCACATATTTTGAAAATGACATGGTGTGGAATCCGTTCAACGATTTCTTTGAAATGTGGCATGTGGATCTTAATGGCGGAAAATAGAAAAATGACGGACTATAATCAATAGTGGACCCGCCCACTGCCACGCCTACAAATTTTGAAAATGACATGGTGTGGAACCCGTTTCAACCGATTTTTTTGAAATTTGGCATGTGGATCTTAATGGCGGAAAATAGAAAAATGACGGACTATAATCAATAGTGGACCCGCCCACTGCCACGCCTAAAAATTTGAAAATGACATGGTGTGGACCCCTTTCAACCGATTTCTTTGAAATTTGGCATATGTATCTTATTGGCGGAAAAAAGAAAAATGACGGACTACTGACGGGTCCACTAATCAATAGTGGACCCGCCCACTGCCGCGCCTACAAATTTTGAAAATGACATGGTGTGAAACCCGTTCATCCGATTTTTTTTGAAATTTGGCATGTGGATCTTAATGGCGGAAAATAGAAAAATGACGGACTATAATCAATAGTGGACCCGCCCACTGCCACGCCTAAAAATTTTGAAAATGACATGGTGTGGACCCCTTTCAACCGATTTCTTTGAAATTTGGCATATGTATCTTATTGGCGGAAAAAAGAAAAATGACGGACTATAATCAATAGTGACTCGCCCACTGCCACGCCTAAAAATTTTGAAAATGATTTGGTGTGGAACCCGTTCATCCGATTTCTTTGAAATTTGGCATGTGGATCTTAATGGCGGAAAATAGAAAAATGACGGACTATAATCAATAGTGGACCCGCCCACTGCCACGCCTACAAATTTTGAAAATGACATGGTGTGGAACCCGTTCAACCGATTTTTTTGAAATTTGGCATGTGGATCTTAATGGCGGAAAATAGAAAAATGACGGAATATAATTAATAGTGGACCCGCCCACTGCCACGCCTAAAAATTTTGAAAATGACATGATGTAAAAACCCGTTCAACCGATTTCTTTGAAATTTCAATAGTCTTAATGGCGGAAAATAGAAAAAATGACGGACTATAATCAATAGTGGACCCGCCCACTGCCACGCCTAAAAATTTTGAAAATGACATGATGTGAAACCCGTTCAACCGATTTCTTTGAAATTTGGCATGTGGATCTTAATGGCGGAAAATAGAAAAATGGCGGACTATAATCAATAGTGGACCCGCCCACTGCTACGCCTACAAATTTTGAAAATGACATGGTGTGGAACCCGTTCAACCGAAAAATGAATATTGAATTAATATAACATAGAAGATAATGTTGATGGAAGATGGATTGAGCAAAAAATCGTGAGATGATTCCTTTTTTTACTCGATGTAATTCTCTGTAATTCTCTTGACTTCAGATGGATCAAATGCATTACCAGACCTTATTATTTTTTTACTTGAGTGAATTTTTATTATTTTTAAAAAAATAGTTCTATTTTTCTTTGCTTTTTACAGACAAGTTGAGACAAGCCATATCTTTACAGTTTGCATTGTATTAATCATTGATATAAATATGGTTTACATGTTTGCTTCGGTGGAGCAGTGGTTATAATTGTTTGCTTTAATCCATAAAATCCATAAACAGGGATATCCGTTGCGAAGCAGCGTCATCATAAGGTACTTGGTCGCTGCGAAGCAAGTACTAGTTAATATTATAAAATCAAGTGTTGGTTTGTCTGTATGTCTGTTTGTCTGTATGTTTGTGATGCAATCACGCCTAAACGGCTCAACCGTGTTTGATGAAATTTGGAACTTAGATTATATGGACTGTGGAAGGAACTATAGGCTATATATAGTCGGCATTCGCTCACTGCCACGCCCACTTATGAACAAAAATAACAATAATTCGGTCCCGTTCAACCGATTTTGACCATATTTGGAGTGTAGGTTTCAATGGCGAATAAACGAAAGTGGACCAAAAAAAGGCTGGACCCGCCCACTGCCACGCCCCCTTATAAACAAAATGGACATAGTTTCGGTCCAGTTCAACCGATTTTGTCGAAATTTGGAATGTGTGTTTAAAAGCCGAATAGCAGAAAGTCGACCAAAAAAAGTGCCGACCCGCCCACTTCCACGCCCACTAATAATACAAAATTTCATAATTTCCGTTCGACCCATTTTGACAAAATTTGGTATGTGGCAGTTAATAGCTAAAATGCAGAATTCGACAACAAACAAAAAGAATAAACCCGCCCACTGCCACGCCCACATATTTTGAAAATGACATGGTGTGGAATCCGTTCAAACCGATTTCTTTGAAATGTGGCATGTGGATCTTAATGGCGGAAAATAGAAAAATGACGGACTATAATCAATAGTGGACCCGCCCACTGCCACGCCTACAAATTTTGAAAATGACATGGTGTGGAACCCGTTTCAACCGATTTTTTTGAAATTTGGCATGTGGATCTTAATGGCGGAAAATAGAAAAATGACGGACTATAATCAATAGTGGACCCAGCCCACTGCCACGCCTAAAAATTTTGAAAATGACATGGTGTGGACCCCTTTTCAACCGATTTCTTTGAAATTTGGCATATGTATCTTATTGGCGGAAAAAAGAAAAATGAGACGGACTACTGACGGGTCCACTAATCAATAGTGGACCCGCCCACTGGCCGCGCCTACAAATTTGAAAATGACATGGTGTGAAACCCGTTCATCCGATTTTTTTGAATTTGGCATGTGGATCTTAATGGCGGAAAATAGAAAAATGACGGACTATAATCAATAGTGGACCCGCCCACTGCCACGCCTAAAATTTGAAAATGACTGTTGTGTGGACCCCTTTCAATCAACGGATTTCTTTGAAATTTGGCATATGTATCTTATTGGCGGAAAAAAGAAAAAATGACGGACTATAATCAATAGTGGACTCGCCCCACTGCCACGCCTAAAAATTTTGAAAATGATTTGGTGTGGAACCCGTTCATCCGATTTCTTTGAAATTTGGCATGTGGATCTTATGGCGGAAAATAGAAAAATGACGGCTATAATCAATAGTGGACCCGCCCACTGCCACGCCTACAAATTTTGAAAATGACATGGTGTGGAACCCGTTCAACCGATTTTTTTGAAATTTGGCATGTGGATCTTAATGGCGGAAAATAGAAAATGACGGAATATAATTAATAGTGGACCCGCCCACTGCCACGCCTAAAAATTTTGAAAATGACATGATGTAAAACCCGTTCAACCGATTTCTTTGAAATTTCAATAGTCTTAATGGCGGGAAAATAGAAAAATGACGGACTATAATCAATAGTGGACCCGCCCACTGCCACGCCTAAAAATTTATGAAAATGACATGATGTGAAACCCGTTCAACCGATTTCTTTGAAATTTGGCATGTGGATCTTAATGGCGGAAAATAGAAAAATGCGGACTATAATCAATAGTGGACCCGCCCACTGCTACGCCTACAAATTTTGAAAATGACATGGTGGTGGAACCCGTTCAACCGAAAAATGAATATTGAATTAATATAACATAGAAGATAATGTGATGGAAGATGGATTGAGCAAAAAATCGTGAGATGATTCCTTTTTTACTCGATGTAATTCTCTGTAATTCTCTTGACTTCAGATGGATCAAATGCATTACCAGACCTTATTATTTTTTTACTTGAGTGAATTTTTATTATTTTTAAAAAAATAGTTCTATTTTTCTTTGCTTTTTACAGACAAGTTGAGACAAGCCATATCTTTACAGTTTGCATTGTATTAATCATTGATATAAATATGGTTTACATGTTTGCTTCGGTGGAGCAGTGGTTATAATTGTTTGCTTTAATCCATAAAATCCATAAACAGGGATATCCGTTGCGAAGCAGCGTCATCATAAGGTACTTGGTCGCTGCGAAGCAGCGAGCAAGTACTAGTTAATATTATAAAATCAAGTGTTGGTTTGTCTGTATGTCTGTTTGTCTGTATGTTTGTGATGCAATCACGTCTAAACGGCTCAACCGTTTTTGATGAAATTTGGAACTTAGATTATATAAACTGTGGAAGGAACTATAGGCTATATATAGTCGGCATTCGCCCACTGCCACGCCCATTTATGAACAAAAATAACATAAATTCGGTCCCGTTCAACCGATTTTGACCATATTTGGAATGTAGGTTTCAATGGCGAATAAACGAAAGTGGATCAAAAAAAGGCCGGACCCGCCCCCTGCCACGCCCCCTTATAAACAAAATGGACATAGTTTCGGTCCAGTTCAACCGATTTGGTCGAAATTTGGAATGTGTGTTTAAAAGCCGAATAGCAGAAAGTCGACCAAAAAAAGTGCCGACCCGCCCACTTCCACGCCCACTAATAATCCAAAATTTCATAATTTCCGTTCGACCCATTTTGACAAAATTTGGTATGTGGCAGTTAATGGCTAAAATGCAGAATTCGACAACAAACAAAAAGAATAGACCCGCCCACTGCCACGCCCACATATTTTGAAAATGACATGGTGTGGAACCCGTTCAACCGATTTCTTTGAAATGTGGATCTTAATGGCGGAAAATAGAAAAATGGCGGACTATAATCAATAGTGGACCCGCCCACAGCCACGCCTAAAAATTTGGAAAATGACATGGTGTGAAACCCGTTCAACCGATTTTTTTGAAATTTGGCATGTAGATCTTAATGGCGGAAAATAGAAAAATGACGGACTATAATCAATAGTGGACCCGCCCATTGCCACGCCTACAAATTTTGAAAATGATATGGTGTGGAACCCGTTCATCCGATTTCTTTGAAATTTGGCATGTGGATCTTAATGGCGGAAAAGATAAAAATGGCGGACTATAATCAATAGTGGACCCGCCCATTGCCACGCCTACAAATTTTGAAAATGATATGGTGTGGAACCCGTTCAACCGATTTTTTTGAAATTTGGCATGTGGAACTTAATGGCGGAAAATGGAAAAATGACGGACTATAATCAATAGTGGACCCGCCCACTTCCACGCCTAAAAATTTTGAAAATGACATGATATGGAACCCGTTGAACCGAAAAATGAATATTGAATTAATATAACATAGAAGATACTGTTGATGGAAGATGGATTGAGCAAAAAATCGTGAGATGATTCCTTTTTTTACTCGATGTAATTCTCTGTAATTCTCTTGACTTCAGATGGATCAAATGCATTACCAGACCTTTGAAAATGATATGGTGTGGAACCCGTTCAACCGATTTTTTTGAATTTTGGCTTGTGGATCTTAATGGCGGAAAATAGAAAAATGGCGGACTATAATCAATAGTGGATCCGCCCACAGCCACGCCTACAAATTTTGAAAATGACATGGTGTGGAACCCGTTCAACCAATTTTTTTGAAATTTGGCATGTGGATCTTAATGGCGGAAAATAGAAAAATGACGGACTATAATCAATAGTGGACCCGCCCATTGCCACGCCTACAAATTTTGAAAATGATATGGTGTGGAACCCGTTCATCCGATTTCTTTGAAATTTGGCATGTGGATCTTAATGGCGGAAAAGATAAAAATGGCGGACTATAATCAATAGTGGACCCGCCCATTGCCACGCCTACAAATTTTGAAAATGACATGGTGTGGACCCCTTTCAACCGATTTCTTTGAAATTTGGCATATGTATCTTATTGGCGGAAAAAAGAAAAATGACGGACTATAATCAATAGTGGACTCGCCCACTGCCACGCCTACAAATTTTGAAAATGACATGGTGTGAAACCCGTTCATCCGATTTTTTTGAAATTTGGCATGTGGATCTTAATGGCGGAAAATAGAAAAATGACGGACTATAATCAATAGTGGACCCGCCCACTACTAAAAATTTTGAAAATGACATGGTGTGGACCCCTTTCAACCGATTTCTTTGAAATTTGGCATATGTATCTTATTGGCGGAAAAAAGAAAAATGACGGACTACGGACGGGTCCACTAATCAATAGTGGACCCGCCCACTGCCGCGCCTACAAATTTTGAAAATGACATGGTGTGAAACCCGTTCATCCGATTTTTTTGAAATTTGGCATGTGGATCTTAATGGCGGAAAATAGAAAAATGACGGACTATAATCAATAGTGGACCCGCCCACTGCCACGCCTAAAAATTTTGAAAATGACATGGTGTGGACCCCTTTCAACCGATTTCTTTGAAATTTGGCATATGTATCTTATTGGCGGAAAAAAGAAAAATGACGGACTATAATCAATAGTGGACTCGCCCACTGCCACGCCTAAAAATTTTGAAAATGATTTGGTGTGGAACCCGTTCATCCGATTTCTTTGAAATTTGGCATGTGGATCTTAATGGCGGAAAATAGAAAAATGACGGACTATAATCAATAGTGGACCCGCCCACTGCCACGCCTACAAATTTTGAAAATGACATGGTGTGGAAACCCGTTCAACCGATTTTTTTGAAATTTGGCATGTGGATCTTAATGGCGGAAAATAGAAAAATGACGGAATATAATTAATAGTGGACCCGCCCACTGCCACGCCTAAAAATTTTGAAAATGACATGATGTAAAACCCGTTCAACCGATTTCTTTGAAATTTCAATAGTCTTAATGGCGGAAAATAGAAAAATGACGGACTATAATCAATAGTGGACCCGCCCACTGCCACGCCTAAAAATTTTGAAAATGACATGATGTGAAACCCGTTCAACCGATTTCTTTGAAATTTGGCATGTGGATCTTAATGGCGGAAAATAGAAAAATGACGGACTATAATCAATAGTGGACCCGCCCACTGCCACGCCTACAAATTTTGAAAATGACATGGTGTGGAACCCGTTCAACCGAAAAATGAATATTGAATTAATATAACATAGAAGATAATGTTGATGGAAGATGGATTGAGCAAAAAATCGTGAGATGATTCCTTTTTTTACTCGATGTAATTCTCTGTAATTCTCTTGACTTCAGATGGATCAAATGCATTACCAGACCTTATTATTTTTTTACTTGAGTGAATTTTTATTATTTTTAAAAAAATAGTTCTATATTTCTTTGCTTTTTACAGACAAGTTGAGACAAGCCATATCTTTACAGTTTGCATTGTATTAATCATTGATATAAATATGGTTTACATGTTTGCTTCGGTGGAGCAGTGGTTATAATTGTTTGCTTTAATCCATAAAATCCATAAACAGGGATATCCGTTGCGAAGCAGCGTCATCATAAGGTACTTGGTCGCTGCGAAGCAGCGAGCAAGTACTAGTTAATATTATAAAATCAAGTGTTGGTTTGTCTGTATGTCTGTTTGTCTGTATGTTTGTGATGCAATCACGTCTAAACGGCTCAACCGTTTTTGATGAAATTTGGAACTTAGATTATATAAACTGTGGAAGGAACTATAGGCTATATATAGTCGGCATTCGCCCACTGCCACGCCCATTTATGAACAAAAATAACATAAATTCGGTTCGGTTTCGGTCCAGTTCAACCGATTTTGTCGAAATTTGGAATGTGTGTTTAAAAGCCGAATAGCAGAAAGTCGACCAAAAAAAGTGCCGACCCGCCCACTTCCACGCCCACTAATAATCCAAAATTTCATAATTTCCGTTCGACCCATTTTGACAAAATTTGGTATGTGGCAGTTAATGGCTAAAATGCAGAATTCGACAACAAACAAAAAGAATAGACCCGCCCACTGCCACGCCCACATATTTTGAAAATGACGGTGTGGAACCCGTTCAACCGATTTCTTTGAAATGTGGATCTTAATGGCGGAAAAAAGAAAAATGACGGACTACGGACGGATTATATCAATAGTGGACCGTGGACCCGCCCACTGCCGCGCCTACAAATTTTGAAAATAACATGGTGTGAAACCCGTTCATCCGATTTCTTTGAAATTTTGGCATGTGGATCTTAATGGCGGAAAATAGAAAAATGGCGGACTATAATCAATAGTGGACCCGCCCACAGCCACGCCTAAAAATTTGGAAAATGACATGGTGTGAAACCCGTTCAACCGATTTTTTTGAAATTTGGCATGTAGATCTTAATGGCGGAAAATAGAAAAATGACGGACTATAATCAATAGTGGACCCGCCCATTGCCACGCCTACAAATTTTGAAAATGATATGGTGTGGAACCCGTTCAACCGATTTTTTTGAAATTTGGCATGTGGAACTTAATGGCGGAAAATGGAAAAATGGCGGACTATAATCAATAGTGGATCCGCCCACTTCCACGCCTAAAAATTTTGAAAATGACATGATATGGAACCCGTTGAACCGAAAAATGAATATTGAATTAATATAACATAGAAGATAATGTTGATGGAAGATGGATTGAGCAAAAAATCGTGAGGTGATTCCTTTTTTTACTCGATGTAATTCTCTGTAATTCTCTTGACTTCAGATGGATCAAATGCATTACCAGACCTTTGAAAATGATATGGTGTGGAACCCGTTCAACCGATTTTTTTGAATTTTGGCTTGTGGATCTTAATGGCGGAAAATAGAAAAATGGCGGACTATAATCAATAGTGGATCCGCCCACAGCCACGCCTACAAATTTTGAAAATGACATGGTGTGGAACCCGTTCAACCAATTTTTTTGAAATTTGGCATGTGGATCTTAATGGCGGAAAATAGAAAAATGACGGACTATAATCAATAGTTGACCCGCCCACTACTAAAAATTTTGAAAATGACATGGTGTGGACCCCTTTCAACCGATTTCTTTGAAATTTGGCATATGTATCTTATTGGCGGAAAAAAGAAAAATGACGGACTACGGACGGGTCCACTAATCAATAGTGGACCCGCCCACTGCCGCGCCTACAAATTTTGAAAATGACATGGTGTGAAACCCGTTCATCCGATTTTTTTGAAATTTGGCATGTGGATCTTAATGGCGGAAAATAGAAAAATGACGGACTATAATCAATAGTGGACCCGCCCACTGCCACGCCTAAAAATTTTGAAAATGACATGGTGTGGACCCCTTTCAACCGATTTCTTTGAAATTTGGCATATGTATCTTATTGGCGGAAAAAAGAAAAATGACGGACTATAATCAATAGTGGACTCGCCCACTGCCACGCCTAAAAATTTTGAAAATGATTTGGTGTGGAACCCGTTCATCCGATTTCTTTGAAATTTGGCATGTGGATCTTAATGGCGGAAAATAGAAAAATGACGGACTATAATCAATAGTGGACCCGCCCACTGCCACGCCTACAAATTTTGAAAATGACATGGTGTGGAACCCGTTCAACCGATTTTTTTGAAATTTGGCATGTGGATCTTAATGGCGGAAAATAGAAAAATGACGGAATATAATTAATAGTGGACCCGCCCACTGCCACGCCTAAAAATTTTGAAAATGACATGATGTAAAACCCGTTCAACCGATTTCTTTGAAATTTCAATAGTCTTAATGGCGGAAAATAGAAAAATGACGGACTATAATCAATAGTGGACCCGCCCACTGCCACGCCTAAAAATTTTGAAAATGACATGATGTGAAACCCGTTCAACCGATTTCTTTGAAATTTGGCATGTGGATCTTAATGGCGGAAAATAGAAAAATGGCGGACTATAATCAATAGTGGACCCGCCCACTGCTACGCCTACAAATTTTGAAAATGACATGGTGTGGAACCCGTTCAACCGAAAAATGAATATTGAATTAATATAACATAGAAGATAATGTTGATGGAAGATGGATTGAGCAAAAAATCGTGAGATGATTCCTTTTTTTACTCGATGTAATTCTCTGTAATTCTCTTGACTTCAGATGGATCAAATGCATTACCAGACCTTATTATTTTTTTACTTGAGTGAATTTTTATTATTTTTAAAAAAATAGTTCTATATTTCTTTGCTTTTTACAGACAAGTTGAGACAAGCCATATCTTTACAGTTTGCATTGTATTAATCATTGATATAAATATGGTTTACATGTTTGCTTCGGTGGAGCAGTGGTTATAATTGTTTGCTTTAATCCATAAAATCCATAAACAGGGATATCCGTTGCGAAGCAGCGTCATCATAAGGTACTTGGTCGCTGCGAAGCAGCGAGCAAGTACTAGTTAATATTATAAAATCAAGTGTTGGTTTGTCTGTATGTCTGTTTGTCTGTATGTTTGTGATGCAATCACGTCTAAACGGCTCAACCGTTTTTGATGAAATTTGGAACTTAGATTATATAAACAGTGGAAGGAACTATAGGCTATATATAGTCGGCATTCGCCCACTGCCACGCCCATTTATGAACAAAAATAACATAAATTCGGTTCGGTTTCGGTCCAGTTCAACCGATTTTGTCGAAATTTGGAATGTGTGTTTAAAAGCCGAATAGCAGAAAGTCGACCAAAAAAAGTGCCGACCCGCCCACTTCCACGCCCACTAATAATCCAAAATTTCATAATTTCCGTTCGACCCATTTTGACAAAATTTGGTATGTGGCAGTTAATGGCTAAAATGCAGAATTCGACAACAAACAAAAAGAATAGACCCGCCCACTGCCACGCCCACATATTTTGAAAATGACGGTGTGGAACCCGTTCAACCGATTTCTTTTGAAATGTGGATCTTAATGGCGGAAAAAAGAAAAATGACGGACGGATTATATCAATAGTGGACCCGCCCACTGCCACGCCTACAAATTTTGAAAAAATAGAAATATAGAAAAATGGCGGACTATAATCAATAGTGGACCCGCCCACTGCCGCGCCTACAAATTTTGAAAATAACATGGTGTGGAACCCGTTCAACCGATTTTTTTTGAAATTTGGCATGTGGAACTTAATGGCGGAAAATGGAAAAATGGCGGACTATAATCAATAGTGGATCCGTCCACTGCCACGCCTACAAATTTTGAAAATGACATGGTGTGGAACCCGTTCAACCAATTTTTTGTGAAATTTGGCATGTGGATCTTAATGGCGGAAAATAGAAAAATGACGGAATATAATCAATAGTGGACCCGCCCACTGCCACGCCTAAAAATTTTGAAAATGACATGATGTAAAACCCGTTTAACCGATTTCTTTGAAATTTCAATAGTCTTAATGGCGGAAAATAGAAAAATGACGGACTATAATCAATAGTGGATCCGCCCACAGCCACGCCTACAAATTTTGAAAATGACATGGTGTGGAACCCGTTCAACCAATTTTTTTGAAATTTGGCATGTGGATCTTAATGGCGGAAAATGGAAAAATGGCGGACTATAATCAATAGTGGACCCTCCCATTGCCACGCCTACAAATTTTGAAAATGATATGGTGTGGAACCCGTTCATCCGATTTCTTTGAAATTTGGCATGTGGATCTTAATGGCGGAAAAGAGAAAAATGGCGGACTATAATCAATAGTGGACCCGCCCATTGCCACGCCTCAAATTTTTAAAATGATATGGTGTGGAACCCGTTTCAACCGATTTTTGAAATTTGGCATGTGGAACTTAATGGCGGAAAATGGAAAAATGGCGGACATAATCAATAGTGGACCCGCCCATTGCCACGCCTACAAATTTTGAAAATGATATGGTGTGGAACCCGTTCATCCGATTTCTTTGAAATTTGGCATGTGGATCTTAATGCGGCGGAAAAGAGAAAAATGGCGGACTATAATCAATAGTGGACCCGCCCCCTGCCACGCCTAAAATTTTGAAAATGACATGATGTGTAAAACCCGTTCAACCGATTCTTTGAAATTTCAATAGTCTAATGGCGGAAAATAGAAAAATGACGGACTATAATCAATAGTGGATCCGCCCACGCCACGCCTACAAATTTGAAAATGACATGGTGTGGGAACCCGTTCAACCAATTTTTTTGAAATTGGCATGTGGATCTTAATGGGCGGAAAA
>JAFDUT010000293.1:0-29451 GCA_017309665.1 Coelopa frigida
GCGGGTGGGAATAATAAATTCCTACATGATTCGAACGTGCGTATCCCCCGAGAATAGTGGAAGAAAGTGATTCGACTCCCAAAGCAATTAAATGCGGCCATGCGACGCGGAGACTCGGAATCATGGGAAGCATATATAGCAAGCGGGAGCTGAAAGCCTTAATCCGACGGAGCAATTCGAAATTGTGTAGAGATTTCTGCTCTGGCATAGAAGTCGATGGAAGTCCACTTTCCAGGTAGCACAAGGTCTGCAGACGCTTGGGGATAACAGGTCGAAGGAGTGGAAAGCGCAATAAATACTTTTGCGCCCCTCAAAACATCAGGAGTAGACAATATCTTCCCAGCTCCTCTTCAATTAGGTGCAAACGCGCTATTCGAAAGAATAACGGAAATCTTCATCGCGTGTCTTGCTCCGCTTTGGAGGGAGACCAAAGTGGTATTATTTCCAAAACCGAGTAAAAAGTACTATTTGGAAGCGAAGTCTTCCGACCAGTAAGCCATACCGCATTCCTTTTTAGATACAACTACGCTGACAATCTAACCTTTAAATAGATGCCAAATACTTACAGGGCAGGACCATCTACGGAAACGGTCTTACAAGGGCTTGTTAGGCATGCCGAGAACGAAATCTCATCAGAAGGAATGGAACTCGGCACCTTCATGGACATTGAAGGCGCCTTTGACAAGATAAGCTTTGATAGGTTGAAACACGCTCTAACCGCTCGCAACGTCGAACCAAAGATCATTTCTTGGATAGACAATGCTTTAAGGAATAGAGCGATCAACCTAAGACAAGGAAGTGCCAAAGTACGAGGGCGGGTAACCAAGGACTGCCCACAGGGGGATACGCCGACGATTTAGTGATTATGAAGAGTAAAAAGTTTCTGGCCACCATACAATACACGAAGAGACTAGCATCAGAGTCCCAGAGGCATCGTGTAGGGAACAAGGACTTTCGATAAGCGCTACAAAATCAGATACAATTCTCTTTACAAACAAGAGAAAGAGCTTAAAACTAGCACCTCTAAGGTTCTTTGGAGATGAAATCAACGTGTAAAAGAAGGTTAAGTACCTAGGAGTGATCCTGGATAGTAAACTAACTTGGAATGACCACGGGGACGACAAAATCCAGAAAGCCAAAAGAGTGCTATTCGAGGGTAGTTAACATACTGGCTGTACACGATGATGGTAGGCCTATTCTAGCCTACGCTATGGAGGTCAAAATCTGACCAGAAACCCATGACAAAGACAAATGTAACTTCTAGCCTTGTATTAGAATGTTTTGAAAAACTCAATGAGTGCTCTTGTGCAAACAATTTAACACTCAGAACCAAACCTCACATTGTCGACAGATGGGCGCAGGTAGAATATTGTAAAAGATGGTCAAACCTCACCACCTGTAAAAAAGCAAAAGCTTCTCTTAAGAAGCCAATAGGCATGAAACCATCTAAAATTCTAAGTCTGAGACGAGAAACGGTTCGTTGGTTAACTGTCCTGGTAACGAGACATGGCAGCTTTAGATACCACCTACACAAAATGAGTGTCGCGGATGATGATGTCTGTAGACTATGTCTAGAGGACTCAGAAACTGTGGCACAAATAGCCCTAGCTAACAAGCTTCTTGGCATTCTAGGAAGCCAACTTTACGGTGAAGATAGGATGGATAGTTACCACTACACAAGATTCTTGCAATTACGCAAGACTCCATCAAGAGTAAGGAGGCGAGGAATATCTCGAATCCGAAGGAAAGATACATTCTCGCTAAGGGGACGAAAAGGGACAATATAAATGTCTGCTTCGAAATCCCCAATACTATACAATACAATAGCATGGCATGGCGACCTGTAGAAAATAAATTTCAACATAAAAGAGCTGTCAAAATAAGTTATGAAACGTGAGCACTGATTACCAGATATGAAACTTCTGGCAGATGAGGCTAAACGCCAAAAAATATCTTTTTTATGTGATTGGTGAATACACAATATGTGCACGTGAGTTCACCTCTCAAACTTCATATTTAGTGCAATGCCATATCTTTTGTTTATAAATGTGGGTGTTTCAGTCCATTTTTAGGAATTTTGTTTACTTTCCCCGCCATACTAGACATTAAGTGCTTTAAAATACGTGGGGCATCATAAGTGGCTTACGCGCCGGCGGTGTCGGGTACATTTCCCTCTTTGGGAATATCAATTTTCTGTACGGCTTTCACATCTCACGAGCAATGGCAAACTTCCGATAGTATTACGTGCAAGGAAAAAGCTCTCACCCCAGCCTTTCGGATTAGGCATTAAACTGTAGGTATCTTTCATTGGTGTAAAACATTACAAACGCACAACACAAATAATTCTCCGTCAAAGTCCTTCGGGGCCTATAAGGGCGAAGAAGTCTAATGGCGGCGAATACAACGAAAGATTGCCTCGCATGCTTCGCTTCGCTTCATGTTCGAGTTCGCTAAATTTCAACTTTCTTTCTTCACTCTTGATCTTCTTCTAGAAACATTACAATTTTTCTTCTTTCTGTTTTTTTCTCTCACATTCTTCTTTTAATATTTTAATGTTAGTAATATATAAAGAAAATACGCTAATCATGATGGTACATTTCAAGAACATAGAAATATCTTAAATATTGGGGGTACAAATTGGCTTATGTTGCCAAAAACTCGAATTTGACAGATAACAAATATTTTCATTTTTGAAGTAAGCTTTCATTGTAACTCACAAATCAAACAATCAAACGAAGCGAGGCAAGCGAAGCTTGCGAGGCTTTGATTGTATTCAGCCCTATAAGGCCTATAATTTGTATTTGATTTGCAAATTGAAGTACCTACATATCTCACTTCAATCTCTAATCCGAAATCTGAAACATTTAAAGGTGAATTATTTGTTACGATGTAGCATAGCTAAAAGTCAACGTTTGGTGAAAAAATTAAGAAAGCAACGTTGCTGGCTGTCAAAATTTACAGGAAATTTTACAGCGATTCAGAAATTTAAAAATTATTAAAAAAAACTTAAATTTTGAATCTTGGTATTCAAAAATAGAGGAAGAAAATGTCCCATCGAATGTATAAGTTTCATAAAGGTTTGGGAAACATTGGGAAACAGTCCAACTGTGCAAGCCACGCCATTACATCGATTTATTGATCTTGTAACCACATTTTCACAAAACCGTATAGGTTATTTGATTCATTATCATGAAGGAACTGCAAATAACAATAACAAAAACATATAACATACCAAAATATCAAAATTAAACATAAAAAAGTAAAAATTCCAATTTACAATCATATTTGAGAAAATAAAAATGAATGTAAAGGGAGCATTTTGACAGTTGACGCTTGTCGTCATCTCTCAAATTAGAAATATATCCTAGTTGACGGCAGCGACGGACTACAATTTTTATCTTGTCGTCGTGTTGCATTCAAAGTAATCATCTCCATAAGAACTAGTGTACATATATTTTGAATTTTGACGCATTGTCATTGCTACATCGACTATGTTTCCCACATGAGCCCTGCATTTTTCTTAAAAATTATGTCCAAGTGTTAAACCTAATAGTGCGATCACACAGTGTTGGAATAAATATGACATCAGGGTAATATGGCGTTCACACTGAGCTCATTTAACAGTTAAATGGACTTAACGAAGTTAAATGGTTAAAACCGATTGATAATGAAGTTTTAATTATGTTAAATGGAGTGTAGTTGTTGTGGTTCGATTTAACTGGTAAATGGTTTACGACGAAGTTTGACGAGTTAAACGCAGGGTTGAATTCAATAGTATTGAAGGAAAAAGGTAGTTTTCTCATTAAACAGACTAATAAATTTGGCATTTCAAAATCAACATAAGAAATTTTGAGGTTTGTTTACATCTTCCAAGTGATGACGGCTTAACCAATTTTCAATTATGTTTGTGGAGTTGCGGAATAAATTTCACAACCAATTACAAGTATTTATTATTATAATAGTAATATAATAATAATATAAATTCATATTCATTTCAGAAATGGAGAAAATTGGACCATATGGCGGAGGACGGTACGATTAGTACGGTACGACCAAGTAATTTATTACATTTATGTTTTATAAAGAAATATATTTTTAATTTTTATCTGCAGCTCCTCCAGAAGCTCCAACAACGTCATCAGCACCAACATCAGCAGCTCGTTTTATCTTCTCCTCCTCCTCATCGTTTCATCGCTATACGGATATGGATTCGGCCGCATTGGATGCGTCGGCGTCTTCACACCCAGTTTCAGTTACTCGTTATAAATTTTGAATAGTTAAATAAATAATATCCATTAAATATATGTACTCTTCAAAAATGTTGAGAAACATGAACGAAAGCTTTGATATTTCATTATTTTCGGACTATTTACCAAATTTCAGCGACTTCAAAAAATTCGCTGAAATTTATTTAAAGGAAATTGAACCAGCTTTTGGGAAATGTATACAAAACATATAATAATTGATACAAATTTTAAAGAAAAAAATCTGCATACTTGGTTTTTGATATCAGAAGGGGGGTCGTAAACTGCATTTATGCCAATAATATTGCGTTCACACGAGCCAAATTTTCGGCTGAAAATCAGATTTTCAAAAAAGCCATTCAAACGACAAAATAGATTTTCATACGTCAGATTTTCGTTTGGCGGTATTTCTTTCCTTTGTATTGGTGTGTATTCTACACACGTTGTTGTCGACTTCTTCATTGTGTTGAAATGAATATGACATCAGGGTAAAGGATTTTTGTGAAATAGTACGATTTTCAACAAAAACCACAGTTGCAAACCGAAAATTTCTTGATTTTCGATGAAAATCAGCCGAAAATCTGATTTTCATTTGACAGTTATTCCAAGATCAGCTCCGTGTGAACATGCTATAAGTTTGTCAAAATTATATTCTAAAAGGTTTGAAAATTGTATGAAATTTGAAATCAAAATTATTAGATAGATTTAGCAAATGTGGTTGTTGCATTGTGTTGGAATGAATATGACATCAGGTAAAGGATTTTTGTGAAATAGTATTTTTTTCGTTTAAACCCTAGGTTGCAAACCGAAAATCTCACGAATTTCGCTGAATATTTGCCTAAAATATGATTTTTATTTGACAGCTATTCCATGGCGAAAATCAGATTTTCGGCTGATTTTCAGCGAATATCAAGAGAATTTCGGTATACAACCTTGGTTTTTATAAGAATGATTTTGTAAAATCACCGCAAGTAGTCACTGATTGGCTTTTTCAATTGAGTTTGTGTTCATTTTGTATTAAAAATGGAATTTGTAATATCTCGAAATCACGTGCTCTCGTTGAGAGCAAAATTCAAAGACGGAGGCCAAAATATTTGAAAATTGTAGAAGAAATTTTTTTGATTATCTTGTAGTCTTTGAAAGAAAGCATACCAAGACACAATAATACATTGAAAATAAACTTTTTCAAAAATCACACTTATAACATTTAGATCTCATGACAACTCTTTACGTTTAAGTTACTCAAATTGAGTTACTCAAATTGAGTAGAAATTGAGTCATCGAAAGCACGGGGTGATTGTAGAAATGCGGATTTGTCGTAGCGGCGTTTCGTTTCGGGCTTTCGTTATTCTCAATCAGGCCTTAAATGAAAAGAGTTTTAATTAGGTAAAATTAAAAACGCCACTTCCACTGCTCCATTGTGGTTTATGCTTTAGTATCATATATTAAAAATTGCAACCGTGTGTCTATATCACAACATTTTCTTCAATATTATTATTGCATTGGTTAAAACTTTAAAATTTTTGTGGTTTTCAAATTTTAAGTTTGAGAAGGACATAAATTATTTAGAAGAGTTCATTAAAAAAATAACGTTGAAATATTCCTATAGTTGTTGAGAGCCTGTAAATATTCTTGGCTTGAAAATTATTTAATTAAATAAATCGATGCGTTAAAGTTCTAAGTGTCTGAATCAATATAAATCAATCTGACTTTTTTATGCATTTTGATTATGTATCAGAATTACGTGATGAATATAAGTACAAATGTTATTTTTTTCTTTAAAAATATGCAAACGGGAAAGAGTATAAGTATCTTAAATACACAATAAGCTAAAAATATCAAGATTATCAACTATACACACTGTAAATACATAACAATGAAACTACTTGAAAGTTCACGGTTTGAGGCAATAAATAATGCGCTCTCAATTCAGTCAGGAAGTAGCACAATATTTGGGCGTATTGAAAGTTATTCATGTAAAATGGTAGCAGCAGATAAGGCGCTTTATAAAAGGTTTACGGCTGAAATTCACGGTATTGGTCCTCATGATCTACAAGCGTTGTCTCCGCCTCAAACTCTCACTAACTTGTCTCCAAACTTTAATCGTAATAATAGTCTCTCTGGAGACGAAGGTGTTATTTTATGTGACACCATATCAAGAAAAACTCTTTTCTATTTGATTGCAACTTTAAATTCATCATTCGAACCAGACTATGATTTTTCCGATGCAAAGGTAAATAATATACATATTTTATAATAAATATTGCGTTTAAAAAGATAAGAATTATATTAAGATGCATATATATTATAGTCTGTTCCAAAACAGAAGAACAATTTCTAGTTACATTGTTCGATGCGCAGTGAGAAATTATTTCTACAGCTAAAATGTTTCTAAGCGTAATTTTTTATTGTTAGCTGAACTTTATGTTTTTTCTGTTTTCAAAATCAAGAACTTATTTAATTTTGAAGTGAGTGAAGTAAAACAATTGTGAAGTGTATCTCCGGCTGATATATTTATTTCTCAACTCAATTTTTTTCAAATTTTGATTAGCTGATTTTGAAAAATTAAATTCCGTATTTCCGCAGCGCAGTTGCGATGAACAACAAAATGTAGGAATATGCATTTAGGCCCGTTTTATTCAGTCTCTGTTAAATTCCTTAACAACGCATATAATTTAATCATCTGATAAAAATAACGAAGCAAATGTAGTTTATGCACACCCCTCCAAAAAAAAAAATCCAAAAATACCCCCAAAAAGCAATGAATTTGCACCTCCGAATCCCAAAATATAAGGTGGGGGAGGGGGGGAAGTTGAAAATTGGAGCACCTGGCAATTCCACAAATTTTAACCGATCTGGACCATATGGGTCCATTTATGCCAAAAGAACAGCGCAATTAATATAATTAATATGATGATTAAAAATCTCTAGTTAAATTTGAAGCATAATTAAGAAAATTTCTCTGGGATATTTGTTCAAATGACAAACTATGTCAACATTTTTTAAAAATATTACAAAATTATTTCAAAAAATTAAATGAGAACAGCTGTTTTCTGACAATTATTTCAGAAAGTACTATGAGATCCCACCTCTAAAATAACATAGAGAGAATTTTTTCAGAAATGCTCTCTAATTGGATATAAAAAAAACACAAAGCAAATCACAATTTCGAATGCTAAAGTCCACGATCTTGGTCACGAAATGCACTTCATCTACGCCTTCACATGGCCGACTCGTGAACTATTTTTGTTGTCGAGAGCATTCATTTTCATTCATAAGCAATTTTTCAAAACAATAATTTTGAAATGTCACATTTTTCAGCTTAACTACGAGTGAAAAAAACGAAATTCTCAAATTAAGTTGAAATTCCCTGTTAAAAATGTGCCTAACAGAGCTATCTTTTGTAGTTAGCTTATTACGTTGTTAAAGCTGACGTCTCGTTAACTAACTAGAGAATCTCCAATTAAAAACCTTAAAAAAGACTGAAAAAACTCGATTTCACAAATTTCCCAATTGTTAATTAGTTATTAACTATTTATTAAAGCTGAATAAAATGGGCCTAAATTTATTTAATTTTTTTCTAATTAGAGAATATTCAATTTTATTTTAATTTTCGACCAATCAAAATTAAGAACATTCACAAATTTTTTTCTTTGGGCAAGTATCTACCTTTGGAAAAAGGAACATAGAAGTATAGTTTAGGTTTTAAATGTATATGTTTTAATATAAAATGTACTTAGTAAACAAATGCGTTAATTACCTTTGTAATGTAATATTTCTATAATATTGTAAATAAATAAATGTAAGCTTTAAACTAGGGCTCTCGATTTTTACCCGGGTAGCTCACAATACCCGGGTACCCGGGCGCTCGAATACCCGGATAGTACCGTCACGGTGTCGAATGAACCGACACTGTGTCGAAACAACCGTCACAGTGTCGAAACAACAGTCACTGTATCGCATCAACCGTCACTGTGTCGCAAGAACAGTCACTGTGTCGCAACAATCGGCACTTTGACGACCTTTCGACACATCTTCGGGTGTTGCAGCGAAACGACGCACATCGTTTGGACTTTCATGCGAAGGAGCAGGTAGCGGGCGATTGCTTTGAAGCAGAGTGCGTCGTTTGTTGTTGTTTTTTGTTTGTTGTTTGTTTTGATGACTCTTTGATGTGTTATGCTTTGCATGAAATGCATATAAAAATTAGAATCTGTGCATTTGAAGTGCGTGTATATGAATGTGTAGGAATTCATTTCACAATCTGCAATTGATTAATGTAATGAAGTAATTGATATTTCTTATTGATTGTATTTTTTTTTAAATTTATAAACAAATTTTGAACTAAATAAAAAATGAATTTCTTAAAATTATTTTATAAAAAAAAATGAACTTTGAAAATTGAAAAATTGAATTTTCTAAAAAAACATTATTTATAAAAAAATTGTCTATTTTTTCAAAATTTAATAAAAAATGTTCTATAAAATAATTATATTAAACAAATATCAATTTCTTCATTTAGTTCATAATTTGTTTATAAATTAAAAAAAAAAATAACATCAATAACAAATATCAATTACTTCATTACATTAATCAATTGCAGATTGTGAAATGAATTCCTACACATTCATATACACGCACTTCAAATGCACAGATTCTAATTTTTATATGCATTTCATGCAAAGCATAACACATCAAAGAGTCATCAAAACAAACAAAAAACAACAACAAACGACGCACACCATTGTACCCATAAATATCGGCCCGTCTTCTGCGAGTCCCCTACAAAAAAACATTCATGTATTAAATATTTCTATTGAGTTTTTTTTAAAGTTTCAATTTATTTATAGAAAATATATATAAATGTATTAACAAAATAATAAAAATTACATATTTTTGTTGTTATCGATTGTTAGAAATTCTTTTTATGCTTATCGAGGACTAATAACAAATCTTCAAACTCATCTTCATTCTGGCAGAGATCCTTGTTGTAGTCTTGAAGCACATTCACTTCTCGTTCAGCCGTGCCGTTCACTATGTCGTTTTCAGAATGTGTTGAGTCAATTCATAAGAGATGTTAAGACCAGTGTTCTCGATTCGAGCCCTGAGCTCAAAACGTTCGATTATTTCGGTTGAACCATTCGGGAATCTTCGGGTGGACCATTCGAGTGCTCGGACAGGCTCGAAGCTCAGAGCTCGAATCGAGAACTCTGGTTATTATTATTATTATTATTTATTTTCATTTATTGTACACTAAGACTAGGTCTTTTTTAGTACTACATAAGTATAAATTACAAGTGGAACTTTAAACATTAAATTAAAATTAAGGCCATTCGGATTATTACAAATTTCATATTAATATCTTAATTTAGGTTACAAATTTAAAATAAATGAATTTAGGATAAATTAAAATAAATTTGAATTAATTTAAGAAAATTTAAATTATAAATAGTTAAATTTTAAAGAAAGGAAAACAGGAAAGGATGGAGGGAAAGTATTAGAGAAAAGGGAATAGAATATATTAATGTGTAAGGAAATGATTTAAAATAGCTTGCTTGAATCTGCTTCCCGAAGCAATTAGTCTGAGGTTGTTTGGCAAGGTATTCCAAAGTCTAATGGTGCTTATGAAGAATACCCGACTACTGTTCAAATAGGTATGTCTAGGCACAATAAAGAACGTTGACCTAATAGATTGAGCAAACGTAAGCTTATCATATAAGTACTGAGGGCTCTTAGTGCGAATTAGTTTATGAAGAAAAATTAAATTCCGTATGTTTAAATATTCTAACAAGCCGCATCCAAGAATGCCCTTACTTATAAGAGTAATATGCTCAAACCGCTGAATGCCATAGACATACCTAGCAGCACTATTGAAGGCGACAAGAAGTTTATGTTGCGTCCAGAGTCCAGTTTGCTATAAACGGAGTCAAAATAATTTATATGAGGCATAATTAGCTGTATCACGAGCCTGCGACGAGTCTCAACAGGAGTAAAATCAATGGAGGTGCGTAAGCAGCGCAAGATACCATAGATTTTCTTAACAATAAAATTGATATGGTCTGTGCATGTGAGCCTAGAATTAAACATAAACCCAAGGTTTCTAGCTTTGGTCACAAACTCTAATTGGTCAGTCCCAATGAACAAGGGTGGGATGTCAAGGTTCAGTTTGTTACGAGAGATAGGTAGTATTTTAGATTTCAATGGATTGATGAGCAAATTGTCAATGGCCCAATTGTTTAAAGAAGATAGGTCAGAGTTAAGTCTATAATTTAAATCCTCAATAAGTCCAATAGGTCGCGAGAGATAAAGCTGAATGTCATCCGCATAAGCATGAACAGTAGAATATTTACATACACTGAAAATATCATTAATAAATACAGAGAACAATAGAGGACCAAGAATAGAACCCTGGGGAACTCCAGAGATAATGGATTTAAGTTCAGATGATTTATTACTCAACTTAACCTGTTGCAGTCTACCACCAAGGTAGTTATGCAACAACTTAACTGCACTGACACTGAAGTTAAAGTAGTTTTTCAACTTACTACAGAGTAGGAGATGATTTACAGAGTCAAAAGCTTTGGAAAAGTCAATCAAACAAAAAAGAGTCAGGTCATTTTGGTCATAGGGAATTCTAACATCATCAATAATTTTCATCGTGGCCGTCGTACAACTGTGTCCAGGTCGAAAGCCTGATTGTAGGGGCGATAGCAGATTATTAAGGCTTAAATGACTAGATATTTGGTTATACATTAGTCTCTCAAAGACCTTTCCCAAAGCAGGAAGAATACTTATAGGTCTATAGTCATTAGGATTAGAGGCATTGGAGGTTTTTCCAACCGGTATTACCATAGCCGTTTTCCATAACTCAGGAAAGCAGGACGTAGTAATGCAGTGGTTTATGATATGCGTTAGTGGTGCCAATATAAATGGTAAGGCCAATTTAATAAACTTGATGGGTATTCCATCAACTCCAACCGCATTAGAACCAATCATTAAAATACATTTAGCAACATCATTCTCACTAACTGTAGAAAACACAAAAGACTCATAATTTGTTATTTCCGGAGCAATGTAGTGGGTACCATTAGCAATACTGCTAGGGTTGCCACTTGTTAGGAAAAAGTTGTTGAGCTCATCAGGGTCAAGGTCACATTCAACAGAGTCTTTGCTGATTATATTTTTTAATATTTTTCCATAATTGTTTCGAGTTAGGTTAGGATTAAGTTTAGAAAGAAAAAATCTTTTCTTTTCATTTCTTAACAATAAATTAGCTGCATTTCTCGCAGTTCTATAATTTTCCCAGTTAATGTCACTGCGATTCATTTTCCATTTAGAGTGTAGTTTGTTCCGTCTTTTGATGAGAAGCAAAACACGATGAGTGAACCAAGGACAACAATTACTGGATACATTTACAGTACGCAACGGGACGTGGCGATCAAACGCACAGTCTAACTTTTCCATGAAGACAAGAAGTCATTCCACCACATTCCAGATAGGTCTTCCGATAGAGCATTCACATCAACATTTTTGAAATCACGATAGGAGAACCTACCAGGGGAGGTTCTTCCCAGATTGATATTCACACTGCAGAAAGTTAAGTCATGATCAGATAGAAAAGTCATTTGGTCAAATTTCAGCAGAAGTGATATGTCAGAGACTAAACAAACATCAAGAAGACTAGGCGCACAATTAATAGGAAAACGAGTAGGAACATTAGGATTAACTACGCTTAAACCACAAGTAGCGGACAGATGGTGAAAGTTATCAGAATCAGAGTCATTTAGCAAAAGGTTCACATTGAAATCACCACAAACAACAAGAAATCGAAGTCAATTAGACGGGTCATAAGGTCAGAAAAAAATGGTTCCACACTGCAGCCTCTGTGAGGATTATAAACACATGATACTAGAATTTTAATATTTACGTCAGAGCTTTCAACATTCACAAACATTCACAATTAGCCTGACATTTAGATTGGATTTGCAATATATTGCAATGCCCCCACCTCGCTACCATTACGGTCACAGCGAAAAAGCTTATAGTTGTTAAGGCTAAACATAGAATCGGGAAAAAGAGGCTTAAACCAGGTTTCAGTCACACAAACCACATCAGCCAAAGAGTTTTCAAAGATATATCTAAAATAGTCCAATTTTAAATTGTTTAGACTCCTAGCATTGAAATGAATCACATTAAACCCCTTGTGTCGCTTGCATAAAATATTAATTAAGGCTTTGTGATTCCCAATAGCACCATCAGACAAGTCATCAAGACTGATCAAAGACTAACGAGCAAGAAACAGCATCAAGCAAAAAATTTCCAATCAAAAGTAAACAGAGAGTAGATAGAAGAAAAGAGAGAAAACAAGAGAGGCAAGAGAAAGCGGGTGCCAGCCAATAGTCGTAGAAGTGGTTTAGAATGAGAAAAATACTAAGATAATTAAATTCTAGATATGAATTACTACTAAAAACTACAATATAAATAATTAGAATAATATAAATAATTAGAATTAACATAATAATTGAGTTGATTTATATTAGTCCAGCGACGCAATCAACACTCTCCTTATTTATCACCAGTTTCGCCTCACTCTCACGAGATGCCCTAACAAAGACTCGACCACGCAGGGAGAACACTGCCGCAAGCCGCCTCTCTCGTTTTTGCTGTAGACCATACAACAAAATTTGGCGGTTTGCTTTGGTCAGGCATTCGTGTAAATAAAAATTTTCGTCTCCTCCGCACCCAATGTCGCTGAGAGCAAGCTGACGCCTCCTCGCTTTGCAGAAACCAGCAACAGCTTTGAACACAACAGTCCTCTCATTTGCCGAGGAGAGCTTGACAATAATTGCTGAGTTCTTGCTGTTGTTGTTGGATCTCACCCGAAAAATGCTCCGCAGTTTGAGACCTTCAAGATTTATGACGCCGCAAATTTTGTCAAACAGAGCCGGTAGATTCTCCTTGGAGGCATATGGGACTCCGTGGATGATGAGGTCGGTGGAGACAGCATCACTCTCGCATTTCTCCACCTTTGATTTGAGAGCACTCAGTTCGACGCTCATCATGGAGGAGAGAGAGGCATCAGACGCATTGACCTTCTTCAAGCTCTCCACCGTCGTCTTGAGCACTCCTAGCTCCTCTCTCAGAGAGACGACTTCTGCACAAGTTGCCTCTACTGCACTCACCCGCTCTGCGACGTTCTTTATGCTCGCTTTAATATTAGCGAGCTCTGCCGTCATCTCGCCAATTCTCTGCATCACTCTCCCTTCTGATGCCGTTAACGCTCCGGTTAGCTGCTCCACGATGCTCTCTCTGATCTGGTTCAGCTTCGCGTCTATGCTAGCATCAGATTGCACTGGCGTGGAGGGGAACGATGAGTCATCCGGTCGCGAGCAAAGGTACCCAAGCGGGGTTGACGGGGCAGCGGTTTTGCGTACACCAGCAGTGCTTCGGGTGTTGATCGAAGACTTCGACATTCTTAATTTTTATTTTAATTTATTTATTTACTCCAAAAAAAAAGGACAAAAGATAGCAGCGAGGAAGTTAGAGCCGGGAGCAGTTATTAAATTAAAAGTAGAGTGAATAAGACGAAACTACGGTCGTAATATATTTAAATAAACGTGAAAATTGCAGACACCGAAAAAACACGTCTACTCGCTATGCATATCAAAGACAGAAAAAATTCCTACACATTCATATACACGCACTTCAAATGCGCAGATTCTAATTTTTATATGCATTTCATGCAAAGCATAACACATCAAAGAGTCATCAAAACAAACAAAAAACAACAACAAACGACGCACACCATTGTACCCATAAATATCGGCCCGTCTTCTGCGAGTTTTTTTAAAGTTTCAATTTATTTATAGAAAATATATATAAATGTATTAACAAAATAATAAAAATTACATATTTTTGTTGTTATCGATTGTTAGAAATTCTTTTTATGCTTATCGAGGACTAATAACAAATCTTCAAACTCATCTTCATTCTGGCAGAGATCCTTGTTGTAGTCTTGAAGCACATTCACTTCTCGTTCAGCCGTGCCGTTCACTATGTCGTTTTCAGAATGTGTTGAGTCAATCCATAAGAGATGTTAAGACCAGTGTTCTCGATTCGAGCCCTGAGCGCAAAACGTTCGATTATTTCGGTTGAACCATTCGGGAATCTTCGGGTGGACCATTCGAGTGCTCGGACAGGCTCGAAGCTCAGAGCTCGAATCGAGAACTCTGGTTAAGACCCTCTTTAATGGCAACACGACGATTTACGATCACCATTTTTTTCACGTTTTCTATTTTATTGTCGTTCACAGATGAGATCAAGTTTTCAACGACTGGAAGGTCTGAACTGAATGCTTGCGCATACGCAAAGTAAACTCTCCAAAACCCTTCTGCAACATTTCATTGAATCCGTAACTTAAATTCCATTGGAAGATCAAAAATTCAAGCAAATTCATTGTTCAATTTTGTTCTTCAGTAATAATCACTAAAACTTATCACGTCGTAAACAAACCTATGTACCACACACACTAATCGACATATCCACCTAAAAACTCCACATGAATGCGAAAAAAGGTATTCCAAACCAATAAAATAACATACATTTATCTAATCGGTTTGCACCCGCAGTCCGGGTTCATTTTGATCAGATATATAAAGATGAATGTTTGTGTTTGAGTAAAATAGACCAAGACATCGTTCAACGTATACAGCAATAAAATATTGCTCTAACTTAGTTAGACCTTTCGTACTATCCCTTACTAATGTATTGTTAATAGATAATAGTCTTACAGACCATCCCTCACATAATTAAAATACATTCAACTTCAAGATATACAAACATTTACACAAGGAAATGTGAACCAAAAAATTTTATTTCAAAAGAAAAAAAAATTTTCATAATCCGAGAATATAAACTGAATATAAACTAAACAAAAATGTTCAGACTTCTATAAAAATGCAAACTTATTGACTAATACGAATGTACTATGCTACATAAGTCGCTTGATTGAGCAAATGCGAAAGAGGGGCTCTTATTTTACTAGCAGGGGACTTCTGGAAGACTTCTGACATGATATCAATGCAAGCAGGACGTAACATTTGCTTCAAAGCATATCTGGAGACATGTTCAGAAACTTAACTTAGTAAAGATAGAATTGTATAAAAGAAATTGCAAAATTAACCGAAAAAATACAAAAACATTATAGCTTGTGCGTGGAACATGGATTACAAGTCAGCGTTGTTAGGTCAGTTTTTCTTCACCTCCACCTCTTGATGAGCAATGGCAAACTTCCGGGATCTCTCACCCCAGCAGTGTGGATTCGTACTTTAACTGTAGGTCTCTTTCATTAGTATAAAATATTACAAACTTACAACACCTATGATTGCGAGGGCTGTAAATGCCAATAATTTGTATTTTTTTCGATTGATGTAACTTGAGTTATGCGGAACACTGTATAAGTTATGAATTAATTTTTGACAAACTGTATCAAAATTGAAATATCAATAGATATCTATAAGTTATAATATAATGTCAAGCACTGATTGCTTTACAATCAAAATTATTATTTGCATTTTATTCTATATAACATTTTGATATTAACATAAATATATAACAATATAAAAAGAAATTACTCAGTATACAATATATTATATAATAGTTTTCTTTTATAGTCACATGAATTCAGTAAAGAACCATCTCTTGCATGGGTAATGAATTCGGTTCATTCAAACCTCTCTGCGTTGGCTGGCGATCAATATCAAGTTTTACGTCAACCATTATGGGCTGCTATAGATGATGAAATTAATTTAACGGAATGCGACATTTATAGTTACAATCCAGATCTGAGCTCTGATCCATTTGGGGAACCTGGATGCCTTTGGTCTTTTAATTATTTCTTTTACAATAAAAAATTAAAACGTATTGTTTTCTTCACAAGTCGTGCTATTAAGTAAGTAACTGCATGGTAAATGGTATATATATACATGTTGTTAATCTTATTTCTATATACAGTATACTAATAAAGTTTTCGTACATAAGCTAGGTCTTTTTTTTAATTTTTTTTTAGATTTTGAGTTGAGTCTGTGAGTCTTAAGTGTTACTGTAAGGGACTTAAGGCTCAGAGATTTAATTGGCCGTTAGACTTATAACGCCATCGCTAATTATTTTATTTCTATTCAAATATTTGATAGGAGAAATATTAGTATTAGGATTTGTATTAGGATTAATATTAGGATTTGAACCCACGACCTCAGTTTTTCTGGCACAGCACATTACCACTGTGCCACTGACGGCCCCCATAAGCTAGTTCAAACTTTAATGAAAATCAGTAATAAGTAGTAGTAGTAGTGTAGTGTTATTATACATTTGCTCCCTAAAATAAAGTCTTCGTACACTGGCTCTTCGATCTCTGCAAGCGAACGACATATTCCATGACACAAATTCAGTTATATATAAATTTGAACAACTTTGTTTGATAGCAGGTGTGTACAATCCAAAACACACAATTAAGACGGTGGCGAAGGTCTATTGGTATAGGCCATAATAATTTCAGCGGCGATGGAAACTTGGAAATTGCAATGTTTCGGATCTCACTGAGATCTGCGTGATTTCAGCTCGGATGTTTGACCCCTCGGCATTTATTCATGTTGAAATGCCAAACCAAAATAAACATAAGTCACTTGACAGCTGTCACAAAAGTTTACAGCGGCGTGTCATTGTAGGTCATAGCGCGTTAATTACTACGCTGCTTTCGAGAGCGTTTAACATGAATCAGTCACTGCGCACTTCAGTAGCTCCATTACGGTTTAGGCTTAAAGAACTAAAATATATTAAAATTGTAATGTTTCTTAAATTGTATACATTATTTCCAGCCAACTCTGAGGATGTATTCGTAAAGAGCGAAACTGGTTGGCACTTATACTAGCCAACCAGTTTCATATTGCGTAAAATTGCAAAGTAATATTATAATATTAAAATTAACAAGACTACACTCGTTTAAGACTACAGCTTCATCCTTTACGGATTTTGTATCTCTGTTATAACGTGTACTATTTGGCGTTTTACGAATACAATCTTGTACATTACGAAATTTTAATTTGATGTCAATTACGGATATTAATATAAAATAGAGTATTAATACTATTGTTTTTTTTTTTTCAGTTCCATGTATGCTGCGGAAACGTCAGACTTTGCTATGGAAGAAGATGTTTATTAGTATCGTATCATTTTATATGAATACACAACCATTATAAGAATTACGTTGTATACTTCAAGAAATGATAACATTTAAATATTTTATTTCTCTAATTTTGAAGTTTAAAATAAATTCATTTTAAATATATATTAGTATATAATTAAAATAATATTGTCAACATGTTTACATCATGCGATAGCAGAGATCGCCCATAATCAAAGAGCTTAAGGGTATAGAGTATAATAACATAGAAAGCTAGTATGTACGGCAGTTATCCGAAGAGAATTGTAATAGAATTCACAATAAGAGCGAACGTAGCACAAAGAGGAATAAAAAAAAAAGAGTACGCGAACTGCTCCGCATGTGTAATTGTTAGTGTAATGGCTCTGAGCATAAACCGGTTTAAGAGAAAATTGTGAACAGTGTTATTGTAAATAAGTGTACATAGTTCTACAATTAGTGTAATAAATAACATTTGTTAATAGCTGATCAATTCAAGACTTTATTGATATCCAGTGATCGATCGAAACAGTAAATTTCTTTACATTTGTACCAGAAGTGGGATATCAATTTAAAAATGGTGAAATTTGATTAGTTAAAAGTGGAACAACTGAAGAGAGAGTTGGCCACGTTGAATTTGCCAACTACAGGAGCCATGACAGACCTACAGCAGCGCCTTATGTCCCGATTAGTCAACGCATAGCATGGCATGGCTTTAAACCGAACCTGTCAAAGGGAGTTCTGTACAAACGATTACTGAAAACTTATCATGGCATGGCGACCTGCAGAAAATAGATTCCAACGTAAAAGAGTTTTCAAAATGGGTTGTTGAATATGAGTTTTTAATGCAGATATGCATTTTGTTTGTTATATTTTTCCTCGATCAGATACTTACATTTTTTGGAACATGCCGTGCTCATAAAAATCAACATTTATTGGTAGAACCTTCCACCTCCGATTGCAAATTTACATTATTCAACCACAAAGTACACAAAATTAAAAATACAAACATAAATATATATCCATCTACATTACTTGCCAATTCAATTTATCCAGTATTACCATAACGAAAAACTATTCATTATAAATTTGAATTTTTATATTTTAACCATTCACACATGGCAATTGACTTCTGAAATCGTTGACGACGTGCTGGCGGATTTCCATGTATCACAAAGCGGAGGTCACTTAGGCATCACGAATACCGTAGAGAAGACCAATAAGCGATTTTATTAGGTCGGATGTAAACAATCGGTGGTTGAGTGGATCCGCAATTGTGAGCAGTGCATGAAGCCCAAAAAAACCCGGTGGTCTTGGGTTTTTTTGGGCTTCTGCTCCCGAGGGCAAATGCGTCAGTACAACGTGGGAGCACCATTCGATAGAATTGCCATAAATGTATCCGGACCATTCCCCACCAATATTTCAAATATGTGCTGTTGTCATTGACTACTTCAGTAAGTTCCAGGAAGTATACCCCATGCCGAACAAAGAAGCTAAGAGCTGCACTTTGATCAAGGATGATACTTTGAGTCAGCGTTGTTTGGAGACGTGTGTAAGATGCTCGGCATAAATAAAATACGTACAACAACTTTATACCCGTAATCGGATGGCATGACATGGTGGAACGATTCATCCGAACGCTGTAGGAGTATCGGCGAAAAGTAGGGGATAAGCAGCAAAAAGACTGAAGAGGAGCACATACCATTCAAAATGATTTTGATACAATTTTTGTCAATTACTTTTTAGGTAATGTGAATAGAAGAAATTTAATTTTGAATACTGAATTAATTTAAGTCTGAGAGAAAAGATTCTTATTGATGAACTAGAGCGTAAGTTCAACGAACTCAGTGCCTACACCAAAAATCAGAAGCATGCCAACCAGGATATGAGTGATCTGGTCCGCTCAATCGCTGGATTACACAAGAAGTTGACGCGGGGGCGTGCTGCTTATGAGATACCAGAGATGGACAGCGAACTCGGCCAGACCTGACATGTCAGGTCGATAAGCCACCAAGTGGCCATTCAGTGCCGAGACGACGTGCCAACGCGAGAGAACATCTGCAGTGCATTCTAAGAGCATTTCCCAAACATTGAAATAATAAGTACCAGCGCTCTAAAGTCACTCGGACAAACTCGAGATGACACAGCCCTGATAAGTTTCCGAGTAGGTGACATTCAGCAGCTGCTTCAAACCGCATGCAGTCGAATAGAATGGGTAAGATGTAGGCTACTAATGAACACCAAACCTACCCGGCGTTTTACGTGTCGCGACTATGGTCAAAGTAAGACTGTTTCGAATGCAGTGGGCACACTTTAACATCAAGTATCAATGCATCTACAACCTAGACAACCAGTAAGAACTCTACTCGCCAATGTTAACACAACCATAATGACGTACGCAGCAAATATGTATATGTGCTAAGGCAACCAACTGCAAAACAGATATGAGTGGCCTACAATCAGCCTATAGACACATGTAACATGCAACGTATTGAATCTTTGGGAGACGACTAAGAAATGACGAAAAGATCTTGGTGCAAGAACAGGAAGCGGAAGCACGCAGGAAGATCCCAATGGAAAAAGGATCTTGCTTCCTATTGTGGCTCTCAGCAGTTACATTACACGGTACGAAGAGAGTGCGTGCTATGGAGAGGATAGGAAATTTTAAGGAGAATAGCGGAGATGAAAGAGAAAGAGGGGGAATTCCCCATCAGATGACTTGTGTCGCGTAGCTCTGCTGCTCAAATTGTTGTGCTGAGGTGAAATTGCAACAACGTTTTCCCACCCAACCTGATCGTCACCATTTTCCTTGGCAAGGTCATTGACGATTCCTTCGATTCGATTACCACTACGATCTCAGAACATAGGCTTCGAAATCAGAATCCGTTGAGATTTTCGGTTTCTTCACTCCCAGTTAAAGTGACGATAGTGACATTTGACATCTTTTATCCGAAATTGAAAATGTTTTGAATTTAAAGGGTGGAATTTATGTTTCTCTGAAGCATATGTCAAAATAACAGATATTTTCATTCAAAATTGAAAATAATTAAATATACTTCGACATTTTTCTTTCAAATTGTGAAATAATTTTTATATATTTTACCAATTAAAGCAAATACCACAGATAAATTCTTAACTAGGCTTTAAATGGTTCAAAAATAACTTAATTTGCGGTGAACAAAACCAATTTTTAAATGACGATATTAATTGGGCTGTTTTTTTTAAATGTAATTTAAATCTATTGGCCATTTAAGGAATTTAACAGGGAGTCAACAAAACGGCTCTAACGGCCTGATTCTGGCCAATAGGTAACAAGCCACAATAGTAACAATATCGGTGTTTGCTCTCGATATTATGCGTGTACGCGATAGTAACGACCACTTTTCCATTGATTTTTTCGACTTGCTCACTTTAAAATCACTCAAAATTACACAATTTGACTTCATGTGACCATATCAGTGGTCACAAGCCATACCCGCCGAGTCGAGTTAGGACAAAATTGAGATTTTAGTGTCATAGTGCTCAGCGTGTCTAAATCTATTTGCTATCATGTTTTCATGTCTGTATCTTTTTTAGACTCCTTAAAAAATGTAAAAAAGAAACGCCTAGCCCCATTACTTTCAATGTATATTTGAAACTTTAAACTGCTCTCCTGAACATTTTGAAAAACAGACTTAGGCGGTTATGGCTTGTGACCACTGATATGATGTTGTTTTTGATGGTCAGAATCACTTTAATGGCCAATATATTGATGATGGCACTCGGAAGAATTCTAAGCCACATAAATTCATTTCATAAACATTTCAAAATAAATCCGAATGTCATTATTTCTGACATATTTTCTCAAATTAAATTTATTTGCTCCAGTTTCCTGATATTTGTCTCATAGTTCTCCCGAATTTAATTTATTTTTGAGAGTTTTTACTCAATATTTGTTATTCCCCACGAGGTGAACTTTTCCTTGTTACAACTTTATCAGAATACGAATTCAAAATTCTTGAAAACAACATTTCGGTAATACATTTTCTTGTTACCTATTGTTAACTATTCGCCAGAATCAGGCCATAAGTATTATATTTAAGGTAAGTATTCTAGGTTGAATTCATTGTGATGATTTTTATATATTTTTTGTTTTCAGACATATAAAATTATGTTGCCCTTTTTTAGATCCCTTATTTTACAAAATTTTTCTTGATTTTTATATATTAAATTCAAATTTTTATTTAAATTAAATTGCTTATTTCATCAATTAATCATCAATCATCATCAATTTTTTCATCAATTAATCATTTCTTTGTTACCTAAACAGTGTTTTCAATTGAAATCAAAAGCATTTCTATTCGGCAATCGCTTTTTTCTTTTTGTTTGGGTTCTTTATTCTTGCGTACGTTGTGAGAGTGAAGAAAGAAAATGCTTCTTTCCTTACTCTCCAACTGGCCTCGAACTGTCACCTGGACCAACTAGGGACAAAAGTAAAACTAATGTGTAACTCACTTTTCGTTATGTCGAAAGATCTTTCATATAATGTTGAGAGCAGACACCTATGAAATTAAAACAAAAAGAAAAAGAGAGCGGAGGGAAATTACTCGCAATGGGAATGTTGCGAGAGCATCGTTAGCAACACATGGAACCAATCGCGCAATTTACCACCGCTTAAGCAACTCGAATATGATTGTCTTCGCACAGAAGAGAAAAAGAAAGAGAAATCTTTTATCAGTTTCCGATTGACTTCCGATCGGCAACATGAATTTCGCTAGCAACAAGTTGTAACAACAATTGTTCACTTTGTTGTAGTAAAAACAAACGTGATGCGTTTCACTAACTTCACTTACTAATAAAAACACATAGAAATTAATATTAATTCTAATAACTCGAACAATAGCTGTGTTGTTTCATAAGCGTGTAGTCAAAAACGACAAGTTTTCTGTCTTTGACAGTTCGAGATGTATAACATTTTCATAGCAAAAACTATTGAACTCGAAACCCGTATTCATTATCCGATACAGAAAAAGTAATTGATATCGTTATAGTCTTTTCCACTGGCGGCAGACGTTTAGGGAATTCAAATTCCCTAAACGTCTGTCACCAGATTACCATTTTCGTCCTTGCAAGACGAGACCCTGGTCTTGAAACCTTTGGATAGGCGCAGTGTCCTTTGAACAAATTTTGGGATATCATTCCTTTATCTGTGCTTTTCTATATACTCGCACTCACATCTTTCCGTTTCTCTCTTTTTGCGCCGAAAAGACGCCTCTTGTCCCTCCACTTCTCTTTGTAACGCTCCTCGCGCTTGCGTTGCCATTGTCTGCAGAGACGCGACACTCTTCATCGTACCATGGGTTCCTCTGTGAGGCGAGAATGTCCACCACCTCTTCGGCGGCGGTACGCATAGAATGAGAAATATGTTTCCACTGAGCGTATATATTATCGAGTTGAGGAGTGCTCTCTTGGAGCAGGAGTGAGAGCCTGGCGTCGTAGGCCTCGGATGACCGTTGTGATTGCAGCCTTCCGACGTCGAGCTTTCGCTATCTTTGGGTACGCTTCCTTCCTGACGCACACAGGCGTTAGCGAATCTTGGCTGCGACAAGGTAATGGTCCGAGTCGATGTTGGTGCCTCGGATGGTAATCGTTAGTAATCGTTTTCTAAAGAATATCTGAATAGAATATCTATATATATTTCAAAATAAATCCGAATGTCATTATTTCTGACATATTTTCTCAAATTAAATTTATTTGCTCCAGTTTCCTGATATTTGTCTCATAGTTCTCCCGAATTTAATTTATTTTTGAGAGTTTTTACTCAATATTTGTTATTCCCCACGAGGTGAACTTTTCCTTGTTACAACTTTATTAGAATACGAATTCAAAATTCTTGAAAACAACATTTCGGTAATACATTTTCTTGTTACCTATTGTTACCTATTCGCCAGAATCAGGCCATAAGTATTATATTTAAGGTAAGTATTCTAGGTTGAATTCATTGTGATGATTTTTATATATTTTTTCCTTTCAGACATATAAAATTATGTTGCCCCTTTTTAGATCCCTTATTTTACAAAATTTGTCTTGATTTTTATATATTAAATTCAAATTTTCATATTTTTATTTAAATTAAATTGCTTATTTCATCAATTAATCATCATCATTTTTTTCATCAATTAATCATTTCTTTGTTACCTAAACAGTGTTTTCAATTAAAATCAAAAGCTTTTCTATTCGGCAATCGCTTTATTCTTTTTGTTTTGGGTTCTTTATTCTTGCGTACGTTGTGAGAGTGAAGAAAGAAAATGCTTCTTTCCTTACTCTCCAACTGAGCTCGAACTGTCACCTGGACCAACGAGGGACAAAAGTAAAACTAATGTGTAACTCACTTTTCGTTATGTCCAAAGAAATTTCATATAATGTTGAGATCAGACACCTATGAAATTAAAACAAAAAGAAAAAGAGAGCGGAGGGAAATTACTCGCAATGGGAATGTTGCGAGAGCATCGTTAGCAACACATGGAACCAATCGCGCAATTTACCACCGCTTAAGCAACTCGAATATGATTGTCTTCGCACAGAAGAGAAAAAGAAAGAGAAATCTTTTATCAGTTTCCGATTGACTTCCGAAACTCTTCATCGTACCATGGGTTCCTCTGTGAGGCGAGAAAGTCCACCACCTCTTCGGCGGCGGTACGCATAGAGTGAGAAATATGTTTCCACTGAGCGTATATATCATCGAGTTGAGGAGTGCTCTCTTGGAGCAGGAGTGAGAGCCGGGCGTCGTAGGCCTCGGATGACCGTTGTGATTGCAGCCTTCCGACGTCGAGCTTTCGCTATGTTTGGGTACGCTTCCTTCCTGACGCACACAGGCGTTAGCGAATCTTGGCTGCGACAAGGTAATGGTCCGAGTCGATGTTGGTGCCTCGGATGGAGCCTACATCCAGAACACTGGAAGCATGCCTTCCGTCAATCACAACGTAATCAATCTGGTTCATGTGGCTTTGTGTATTCTCTTATGGTAGAATCTGGTGATGCTAACTACCATGTTATTCGCTGCGGCGAAGTCGATTAGCCTCATTCCGTTATCGGAAGTCTCGTCGTGGAGGCTAAATTTCCCTAGTGTCACAATCACAATTTTTACATCGTGGCGGGGGCAGCGTCCATATACGTCTTCAAGCCGTTGGTAGAAGCGCTCCTTGGTCTCATCGTCCCTCTCCTCCGTCGGACCATGTGCACAAATTAGGCTGTTGTGATGGTATTTTACCTTGATGCAGATTGTGGAACGCCGATCGTCCACTGGGGTGAACCTGGAGACTTGGTGGAGTCGTCTCTTCCCAACAACAAATCCGACACCAATTTGGTGCTTCGTCGCAAGGTAGCTGTAGTAGACATCACAGGATTGCTTTTTAGAGCAACCTTGTCCTGTCCATCGAATTCCTTCAGTATTGCCATAACAAAAAAAACAATGAAATTGTAACATCTTAACCATTCACATGGCAACTCCTTCACCCAACAGAAACAAACGTCTTTAGTAATCGTTTTCTAAAGAATATCTGAATAGAATATCTATATATATTTCAAAATAAATCCGAATGTCATTATTTCTGACATATTTTCTCAAATTAAATTTATTTGCCCCAGTTTGTCTGACATTCATTTATTTGCTGACATTTGTCTCATAGTTCTCCCGAATTTAATTTATTTTTGAGAGTTTTTACTCAATATTTGTTATTCCCCACGAGGTGAACTTTTCCTTGTTATAACTTTATCAGAATACGAATTCAAAATTCTTGAAAAAAACATTTCGGTAATACATTTTCTTGTTACCTATTCGCCAGAATCAGGCCATAAGTATTATATTTAAGGTAAGTATTCTAGGTTGAATTCATTGTGATGATTTTTATATATTTTTTCCTTTCAGACATATAAAATTATGTTGCCCCTTTTTAGATTCCTTATTTTACAAAATTTTTCTTGATTTTTATATATTAAATTCAAATTTTCATATTTTTATTTAAATTAAATTGCTTATTTCATCAATTAATCATCAATCATCATCAATTTTTTCATCAATTAATCATTTCTTTGTTACCTAAACAGTGTTTTCAATTGAAATCAAAAGCTTTTCTATTCGGCAATCGCTTTATTCTTTTTGTTTTGGGTTCTTTATTCTTGCGTACGTTGTGAGAGTGAAGAAAGAAAATGCTTCTTTCCTTACTCTCCAACTGAGCTCGAACTGTCACCTGGACCAACGAGGGACAAAAGTAAAACTAATGTGTAACTCACTTTTCATTATGTCGAAAGATCTTTCATATAATATTGAGAGCAGACATCTATGAAATTAAAACAAAAAGAAAAAGAGAGCGGAGGGAAATTACTAGCAATGGGAATGTTGCGAGAGCATCGTTAGCAACACATGGAACCAATCGCGCAATTTACCACCGCTTAAGTAACTCGAATATGATTGTCTTCGCACAGAAGAGAAAAAGAAAGAGAAATCTTTTATCAGTTTCCGATTGACTTCCGATCGGCAACATGAATTTCGCTAGCAACAAGTTGTAACAACAATTGTTCACTTTGTTGTAGTAAAAACAAACGTGATGCGTTTCACTAACTTCACTTACTAATAAAAACACATACAAATTAATATTAATTCTAATAACTCGAACAATAGCTGTGTTGTTTCATAAGCGTGTAGTCAAAAACGACAAGTCACTTGTCACTTTTTTCCTGTCTTTGACAGTTCGAGTTGTATAACATTTTCATAGCAAAACTATTGTACTCGAAACCCGTATTCATTATCCGATACAGAAAAAGTAATTGATATCGTTATAGTCTTTTCCACCGGCGGTATTGTTTCCGTCGTCGCTATTGGTTGGTGAAGTGATTCCTTCATATCGTCAGAATTCCCTAAACGTCTGTCACCAGATTACCATTTTCGTCCTTGCAAGACGAGACCCTGGTCTTGAAACCTTTGGATAGGCGCAGTGTCCTTTGAACAAATTTTGGGATATCATTCCTTTCTCTGTGCTTTTCGATATACTCGCACTCACATCTTTCCGTTTCTCTCTTTTTGCGCCGAAAAGACGCCTCTTGTCCCTCCACTTCTCTTTGTAACGCTCCTCGCGCTTGCGTTGCCATTGTCTGCAGAGACGCGACACTCTTCATCGTACCATGGGTTCCTCTGTGAGGCGAGAAAGTCCACCACCTCTTCGGCGGCGGTACGCATAGAGTGAGAAATATGTTTCCACTGAGCGTATATATCATCGAGTTGAGGAGTGCTCTCTTGGAGCAGGAGTGAGAGCCGGGCGTCGTAGGCCTCGGATGACCGTTGTGATTGCAGCCTTCCGACGTCGAGCTTTCGCTATGTTTGGGTACGCTTCCTTCCTGACGCACACAGGCGTTAGCGAATCTTGGCTGCGACAAGGTAATGGTCCGAGTCGATGTTGGTGCCTCGGATGGAGCCTACATCCAGAACATTGGAAGCATGCCTTCCGTCAATCACAACGTAATCAATCTGGTTCATGTGGCTTTGTGTATTCTCTTATGGTAGAATCTGGTGATGCTAACACCCATGTTATTCGCTGCGGCGAAGTCGATTAGCCTCATTCCGTTATCGGAAGTCTCGTCGTGGAGGCTAAATTTCCCTAGTGTTGGACCAAAGACCAATCACAATTTTTACATCGTGGCGGGGGCAGCGTGGCGGGGGCGGGGGCAGCGTCCATATACGTCTTCAAGCCGTTGGTAGAAGCGCTCCTTGGTCTCATCGTCCCTCTCCTCCGTCGGACCATGTGCACAAATTAGGCTGTTGTGATGGTATTTTACCTTGATGCAGATTGTGGAACGCCGTTCGTCCACTGGGGTGAACCTGGAGACTTAGTGGAGTCGTCTCTTCCCAACAACAAATCCGACACCAATTTGGTGCTTCGTCGCAAGGTAGCTGTAGTAGACATCACAGGATTGCTTTTTAGAGCAACCTTGTCCTGTCCATCGAATTCCTTCAGTATTGCCATAACAAAAAAAACAATGAAATTGTAACATCTTAACCATTCACATGGCAACTCCTTCACCCAACAGAAACAAACGTCTTTAGTAATCGTTTTTTAAGGAATATCTGATCATTTCTTATTATAATAATTTTTCGTTTTAATAATAATTTTCCGATGCTGATTGGACTTTTTTTAAACTAAATTCAACAGACATGAACGAAATCAAATTGCTATGTTACCACTTTCAATTTGTCGTTTTCTAATCCGATTCTGTACGTTTGAATCAATTTGAGACGAAATTTGCTTGTTCCCAATTTCGATTCCGAGGATTTCTATCGATTAGTTTACTTAGATTAAAATTTAATAAAACGTAGACCCCTAAGACTTCACACAAGCAACATTTTCGGTAAAATCAAAATTTGATATAAGCCGTTCACACGACAAATTCGATTTTCATATGGTAACGAGTATATTGTTTACTTTGATTGTATTACGGTATCTCACAAAAATATTTATCGCAAGGTGTTTAGCAACAATAATACAGATTTAAAGTAATTTCAATTTCTCTAAGGCTGATTTTTTGTTAATAAGTTTCTAGATTGATGTTTAAAAGTATTCATTATTTTACTATTTTGTGAAACCTTTTGCGGCCACAAATTGCTTCCAAACAAATATCTTCCAAACTCTACCAATTAGCGGCATTTTTCAAGGGTGATTTTGCCCTACACTACAAAATATGGTGTTCCTTGACCCTGTTTTATAAATATAACCCCAAATTCTCAATTGACTTGATGTCAGGGCAAAGCCGTTTTAAGATATTTCTTAGTGTGAAGAATCCATATTTTCACATGCCATGACGCTTATTTAAGTGTCATTGTCTTTCAGAAACATGTATTTCTTAGGGAGGAAGTAAATTTTAGGGGCACTAGATTGAGTATTTGATTTTAGGATGTCGAAACGTATTTTAGCATTCATCATGCCTATAAAAGTACTTATGGGTGTTTTACACGGTACATCATGATCATACATCACTTCGTGTCTGTGTTGATTTCATTTTGTCCTACACTATTCAATCGGTTTGATCTCTTCAATTGTCATTTTTATAAATTTTGTCTCATTTATTATCTAATCAAACAAGTGTTTTTCGTGTGAGGTCACATTTGATGGATACAAAAATAAACATATTTTTGACGTAAATGTTATTTTGTTGACCAAATGAGAGCAAAATTGTACTACAACGACATCTCTATGTGAAATGAGAGAAAAAACGAGAACGAGAAAACAATAATCAGAGCAAAATATCAAAGATTTAATTTTTTTTTCTATGAGATCTCTGCGATCATCGTCTGTGTGACGCTTATATATATTTTTTTCTCTCAATTTCAGGAATACAATAATGATATTGTCCAAATCGTTTAAATGATGTTATTAGTGTAAAAGCTCATACGATACGAAACCCTAGTGCCGACATGTATCACCAAACAATAACAGTACCTCCATCATCTTTTTTGATTTCATGTTGTTTAAATGCAAATCTCTCCAGGCTTTTAACAAACCATTTGGGAGTCAGATACGAATTTATTGAAATAACTTTCGTTCCTAAATAAGTCGTGGCGAAGACAAATCTTGTAAGCAATTGTGGTATATAAGCAATTATACCATTGCCTCTATTGATACGCTGTTGAATGCATATGAGATGTCTAGAAATGCTCCCAGTGCAGTGATAGTTGCTACCGTGGAGTATAGTGATGTCTCCATAGACTTCCCTTTTCATGGCTGCTGTCATGGCTGGTATCACAATGGGCCTGCCATGGCCTAAGTGCGCTGAGCGGCCACACTAACCTAACCTTTTGTTCATAAAATATTTTAATTGCAAGGGAGTTGACTTTGTTAATAAATGCGTAGGTACCAGTCGGAAGGATCCAGATCAGAATCGAATCCTCGATGAACATATGCTGTCCATCTTTGAGAAAAAATGTGAGCCTACTGTAATTTCAATATGAAAATAATAATTTGAAGGATCTGCCAAAAATCAAGCATA